>SNQJ01S0020478.1:66843-90682 GCA_010110895.2 Picea sitchensis
CTACCATGGTACGAGAGGATGCCATGTCAACCCCCGTTACTCATGCATATGGGACTAGTCACGTGTGCAGTTTCAAGAAGATTCTAGAAGGTTCAAAACCCTATCACAATTCAGGGTTCGTGAAGTCAAAAACCTATCCCTAGATGGCTACCAGGCTATGATAAATACTGGGCCACTAGGAGGAGAAGGGGTTCTATTCTTTTGCATTGTATCTTGTTCCATAGTTGAGAAAAACATCCAAGAGTTATATTTTGTGAGCATAACAGAGGAGGAGAGATTTTGTAGCGGCCATACAAGCCACAGGTGAAAAGAAACTCCACTAAGAGTGCCTATTTCTTTGTACTTGCATCATTTCTTTACCATAGAAAAGAGAGCAAAACAACCTCACCTTCTAGCTAGGTTTTCTCCCGTATTGGGTTTCCCATGTTATATATTGTTTTTATTTGTGGATGGTATGAATGTGTTTTATTGTTCTCTATTTTTTTGCATTTTATGTATTTTATTAGTAACTAAATATTCTGGAGATCTAAAGGAAATTAACCTTAACATTAAAGATTTCATTATTTTATTAAATCTGTTGTGACGAACTTTTCCAATAAAATATCCACGACAGTTTACAGAACAAAAATCAACAATAAAATAGTTTTCAACAATTCAATTCTTTATAACTTATGTACATTCCAATAGAATACAATTTTTTTATACATATAATCAAATACAAATATTTTTTAAAATGTAATTCACTCTAACCATATTCAACATTCACCATACATTCTCATATCATTTTCAATTCATAATAATAATAATAATAATAATAATCTATTTTTAAGGTCACGGCTGACACCAAATTGGTGTATGAAACCTCCTCTGCCCAACAATTTTACTTGTAAAGTCTACGGAGGTATACATACCCTATCCCCTATGGATTTGAACATGTAACCTCCAAAGAAAAAATACATATTCTTAACCATAAATATATCATATAAACATGCAAATATTTTTCATAAAAAAATAATATAAAAGTACTTCCCTCTAACAATATTCAACATAGATTGCAATATAATTTACCTTTCATGCAATATAAACATATCAAATACACCTAATATACACGTTTTTAATTATCAAATATAAACATATCAAATACAACTAGCCACCTAATATACACGTTTTTAATTATCAAAATATAAAGTTAAACTTAATTTTTCTAAATACAAGAAGCACCTAATCATTTAAGAAATATATAAAAGAACTAATCATTTAAGAAATATATAAAAGAACTAAATTTCCAAAAGTTCACATCATCATAGTGACCTAAAAATGCGATAATGAATTTATTATTTATTGATAAAATATAGATTTTCGAAAATAATTGTAGTGTACATAAAATATCATATAGAAGAAGCACCTAATCATTTAAAAAATATAAAAAAGAACTAGATTTCCTCACCATTAAAATCTATTTCTATATTTATTGATAAAATATAGATTTTCGAAAATAATTGTAGTTTACATAAAATATCATATAGAATAAGCACCTAATCATTTAAAAAATATAAAAAAGAACTAGATTTCCTCACATTAACATAGTGCACTAAAAATGCGATAATGAATTTATTATTTATTGATAAAATATACATTTTCAAAAATAATTGTAGTGTACACAAAAATATCATATCCTACTTGCCATTTACATATGTAAATAAATTGTTCTAAACTTCCTCTGTAGGATTTTTAAATCGTTTAATCATAAAAATTAGCTCTATCATTAAATAAATTAAGAAAATAAATCCTAAACTCGCTCCATATCCAATATTCCAAATTTCCTTGGCATTGCTCAAATATATTCCATAAAATATGTTCACCACAACAAAGACAAGGAGTATTCGACCAAACCATTGATGGCACCAATTCCAATATTTTCGTGTCTTTGCTTCTTTATGAGGTCGTAACATTGTAGCCAATACCTGATAACATAAACATTTTAGTGAAATATATATGAAATGTATAAGTATATTTTATAGGTATTCATAACTAAATTAAAATGTTACTAGAACCTATGGAACCTAAGTCAATTGTAAGTGAAATGTGTATAATGACAATAAATAGGTTTGATTTCGAGCCTAGCCCTGTTCAGATCAAACTTAATAGTTATTGATTTTTATAGTAAAAAAAAATCGTCTATAAAAGTTAGAAAAAATGAGATTATGTAGTTTTATGAAATATTAAAATAAAATGATCAATAAACTAATCATTGGTCTTACCCTATAACCAAACTGATCTTACCTTACAACCAAATTGAAAAAATGAGATTATGTAGTTTTATGAAATATTAAAATAAAATGATCAATAAACTAATCATTGGTCTTACCCTATAACCAAACTGATCTTACCCTACAACCAAATTGCAAGGTTCATATGATATAGTTTAGTTGAAAGTATACTCAATTACCATAGGAAGAATTGAATGATGGCTTTGGATTAGTTTGTGATAAAAATAAACCATAATTTTAACCATGCTTGATAGGAAAATGAAATCTTTGTAGCAAAGAACTTGACCAAACCTTTTGTTGTACAAAAGGAATGTGTAGAGTAGTGTAGTGGGAAGGAGTGAAAGTTAGAGAGGATAATCTTTATTTCAACTTAGATGGTATCATAGTGTAGATGCACATAGTTGAGTAAAGTAGTGTAGTGGGAAGGAGTGAAAGTTAGAGAAGATAATGTTTGTACTACATGCAATGAGTGTAAAATCTTTATGATGGAAACTATTATAAATTGATTTAGTTATCATTTAGAGTTTTTTACAATATTGTCAAAGATTGGAAGGCAAGTGAAACATTATAAAAATGCATCTCTGTATAGATATCAATTATGTACATACTCTTAAACCTCTACATTATAGGTTTAAGTATTTGTCATTTAATTTTGTTCAAAATTGAATTACTAAAAAGTTCACCTAAAGAACACGAAACAAATGCAAAAGTAATAACAATAATAATATTGTAATCATGAAGATTAAGCTATATCACATAGTTGTTGTTATTCCTTTTCTATGAATTACAACTTGTGAGACCTATTTATGTATGTAGGCAACCTATTTCCTACTTAGTTTCTCCTTTGGAGAGCCCCTAGAGCATATTGTATGCTTCCTCAACATTTTTCCATTGATGTTATCCTTTGACACTAGAATGGAGAGCCTTAGAGCACATCATATGCTTCCTCAACATTTTGCCATTGATGTTATCCTTTGACACTATAATGGTTGGGAAAAAAAATTCATGGTAAGGTCTTCTTTCACCTCTAATGACATATTAAAGATCGATTTTTCTCATATGGAATCACTTTATGCAATCATTGTAAGGTAGATGAATGATAATCCTCCTTTGATTTACACATTCACTCATTTAAACATGTAGGTAAAAAATGAATGCATCCCCCTTCTAAACATGAAGACTCCACAATTAAATTAGTCATTGTGAAGAAAGTTGAATGCACTTCTCATGTTGCAAATTCGTTTCCAGAATAACATCATTAATGATTAATGATTATATATATATATAATGGGTTTTATTTGTCATCTGAAGAATGAACTCTAATATTGTTACAACATACATAATGATTTCTTGTTTTATAGGTGTTTTTATTGTAAAGTTTAGGAATCCAAAAGGCTCTAAAATGGTCATGGAGGAGGGGCCATGTTTTCGAGTTAGAGTTGGCCTCTTCTTTAAACCATGGTTCTATGAATTTAATTACCTCACTTCAATGTCTATTTCCTCACCCTAGTGAGGGTGATATTTCTAAATCCCCCCTCTACTTGTGGAAAAATGAAGTCCTACAAGAAATCAAAAACTCCCTAGGAAATTTATTAAGGTAACTCCAAGCCAAGAGGTTAAGGGGTGGATTTTCACATGTTATAGAATCTTTATTGAACTTGACTTGAGCAAGGGTTTATTTTACAAGATTGTTTTAGAGTGTCAAGACTCTAAATGATCCAACACTTGGATTACAAGAGCACAACCTTCATATGTAGACTTTGTCTATCGATATGTTATTTGAAGGAACCTTTCCCAAAGACACATGGTTCTTGGTAAAAAAAATGGAAGCATAGAAAACCTAAAGGATGGAAGGACTAACCACCCCAGGGGTAGAACCAAAGAAGGAAGCAAACACATTTTATCTTGTAGCTTGCATAAATGATCTAGTCACACCTCGTGAGGTTGATACATTATTTTGATGCAATATTATCATGACTAAGGACTCAACTCTTCCACCACTTGTTTACTTTCTCAACTACCCCTCAATGTGAGGTGAAGAGGAAGCATGCTTAAAATAAATCATAGCAAGAAAGGGTACAACTCACTTTGACAAACCCAAATGAAACAACACAATTAGCATTATGTGAGACTCCGTCAACCTCAAATCAATCAACCATATAAATATAAATAAGGAAGAAAAAAGGAAACCTAAATATAAATAAGGAAGAAAAAAGGAAACCTATCAATACATAGCATCCTCAACATGGAATTTAGAAAAACATTTATCTTTAAATGTTGTTAAATAGCTAAGTGTATATATAAATATAAATAGAGAAGAAAAAATGAAACCTATCAATACATAGTATCCTCAAAATGGAATTTAGAAGAACATTTAGAAATTTATCTAAATGTTGTTGAGTAGCTAAGTGTATATTCAAACTTTGATGTAAAAAAAGTTAAATATATAACTCTAAATTTGAACTATATAAATCAAAATAGAATTTAGAAGAACATTTAGAAATTTATCTGAATGTTGTTGAGTAGCTAAGTGTATATTCAAACTTTGATGTAAAAAAAGTTAAATATATAACTCTAAATTTGAACTATATAAATCAAAATAATATGTCTTAAATTAAAATAAAATACAAAAATAAAAAATACCATAATATAGTTATTTCACCTATTAAAAAAATTAAAATTTCAATAATTATGTAAATTTAAACTAAATTTCCAATAAAAGCTTCTATGTAAGTTAACAACTCTTTTACCTTCTAAGTAATAAAAATGATATTGTTCACACTAAACAACCAATGTGAATGTTAATATGTCCCATCATTTGATCTACCTTCCAATTTGATCTACCTTCCAATATGGTATTTCGTGTATATTTTTAATAAACTTGTTGAATAGATATCTGAAATGAAATTACAAGAGAGAAACTTTATTAATACAAAAGATGTAGATATTCTAACTTGACGGTCATGTTAGCTTTAAGTGGTACTTAGGCTTTTATGAAATTAAGCCATAAGGATCATAAGGATCGAGCGAGGAGACAGGCTGAGGCATTAATACCATGAGATCTCTTAGAAAGACGGGCTCCCATGTGGCTTCACAGATGCCCTCCATCTGTCCAGGGTTGATGTCAAGTGGACATCCCATCCAAGGTAGCAATGCAACTTATTAAGTGGATTGGCATATTGTATTTTTGCCAAGATCACTAATGAGCAACAAAACTTGAGTGTACCAATCAATTGTATTTTTTCCATAAGCTTTCCTCCCTTAATCATTAAGTAGAGCCTATAATGGAAATTCAAAGTATTATGAACACCTATAATCTTATTGGTTGAAGGTATATTTCTCCTTAGATATATATAGTAAGGAAGACATTAAAGATCTCCTTAGTAGTAGATTTCCATGGATCATTATCTATCGATAATATGAATTTACATGTACTATCACATAGACATATCTTCTTTCCTCCATCAATCTTCTTGATGTGAAGAGAATCACTTCCTTCATGGAATCATGTGTGGTGAAGTTGCCACATTGATCAATGATGATTCTTCATGATCTTAAAAGAGTAATTTGACTAAGTTGACAACATAGTTTGGATTTTCAATGACAAAGAACCATTTAATTGCCTAAGTATCATCATGTAGAAGTTGTGTGTGGCTTCAAGATGTGGGTCTATGTAGGTTGTGCAATGCATTTCAATAGTTGTGCAAGTTGTGTGTTGCTTCAAGATGTGGGTCTATGTAAGTTGTGTAATGCATTTCAATAGTTGTGCACATGATTTCTAGAGTGAAATCATTATGATGTGAATGACACTAAAGTTTAATTGTGTGACCATGCATCACTACCTAGTCATGTAGACATATTTCTACTTAGTCATGTGGACATATTGGCCTTGCTAATATTCAATTAACCACTTCATCACATTTCACAATTTCAAGGGTGGTAATGTATCATTACAACACAACACCCTGGCACATTGACACTAACAATTCAACAAAACAATGGAGTTGACATAATTTCAACATATCGATTGATCATCTTCCATGACTTTATTTCTTCCTCTCTCTAAATTGTATAGTGATGTGGATATAAGTGACTCAAATTCCCTACTCTTAGTATAATTGTTATTCGAACCATTGTAATATGGTTCCTTTTAGTTTCTTACTACTACATTGTAATGTTATACCCATGGTACGTTAATGAATTTAATTTTTTATTGTTGTGTAAATTAGTCATCCATTTAAAATCATTAATCCATATTAAGTTCAAAGTCTATCATTGTCGGTGATGAGTGTGTTTTCCATTCATATCCTTAATAATCCCTTTCATGGATCAAATTGGTATCAAGCATCATACTTGCATGTTATTTCAAAGTTTTGTTGTGAAATTTATGGCAAAAGTAATTATCATATAAATATGGGAATGGGAGATGAATCTCAAAGAAAAGCTCTTCTTTTAGAGTTATCTCACATTACCATCTCGAGTTATCCCAATAACCACTAGGTTTTATAGTTGGTTTCTCCTTCATGCTAGCCAATTAGTATAAATGTTGTTCAATCCATTGTAATATGGTTCGTTTTAATTTCCTACTACTACATTGTGATATTATACCTATAGTATGTTAACAAAATTTAGGTTTTTGTTGTTGCCTAAATTAGTCATCCATCTAAATTCGATTATCCATATTAAATTCAAAATCTATAATTTTTGGCAATGGGTGTGCTTTCCATGCATGCCTTTAATAATCTTTTTGTGAATTAAATTAGTATCACAACATTAGATTTGCATGTCATTATAGAGTTTTGTTGTGCAATTGATGGCAAAAGTTGTTGTTAATTAAAGAAGGGAATGGAAGATGAATCTCATAGAAGAATTCAGGCACTATAAGATGTAATTATTCATCCCAATGGGAAAATGGAAAATTTAGATGGTCATATGAGTCATGCCACACAATTGTTGTAGATTTTTACAAACAAAATTGTGAAAATACAAGGTCATGACTTTGAATTCCTCTTGGAACAATCGTATCCAATGTCCACCCAATTCTTCCTCCAATAATAAACTATTATTAAACATGAGATATGTAAGTTCTTCGTCTAGAAGGGTGCGAAGCCCCTCACCCAAGTCCTCAAGGAGATGAAACTTGGGGTTGCTACGACATCCAAGAGTCAGACTGGTTGTGCAAGTGGGCACCTTGGGCATGCGAACGTGCCAAGGGGATTTACCAAGCATGAGGTGAAGCATGGGGTAGAAGAACCAAGAGAAAGGTCACACCAAAGAGGTCGGGGCACGCCGACATGAGAAGCACACCAAGATTGGGGTGCATTGGTCCCAAGGGGCACAAGTATTGATGGGCGCACAAGTTCGTTTGGGCGCACCAGGTCCGCAAAGGGACATGATGGTTTGTGAAGGGGCACAACACACCCAAAGGACATGATGATTCACAATGGTGACCTTTCAATTCCACATAAGAGAACAAGGGCACACAACAAAGGAAGGAATATTTTCACAACAAGGAGAGAAAGATCAAATCTGCGATTCTGAGGCAAACTTGGACGAAGAGAGGCGAGTTCTCTCAAGGAGCCAAGTCGCTCCACATGGTACAACTTGTGCTTCCTTGAGGTGCTTATGTGGATATAGTTGGGGCGAACTTATTTTGGGTTGAGTTTGGGGAAGTATCGTCATAGGTCTGGGTTAGATAACTATGAGATAGAACCGCGGTCTATGCAGATTCTTGTGATGGAGAAGAGATGGTGAGTCTGTGGTGGATGCACATTTCAGGTGCTCTGCAGGAGTTGTGAAAGTTGTTACGATGAACACTTCTTGGTGTGAAGAATCTGTGTATGAGTGTCTTGGTGAGGTGAGGTGATTCGTATGACTCTTCCCAAGTTGTAAACTGAGGCAATACTGCTCATATTGTAATTGTTCCAAAATAATACGACCTAGCCATGTGTTAGGCACATTTTGTTCCGCCCGCACTATATTTGTGTGTCTCTCTTTTTTTTTTTTTTCAAGTGTTCTCTTCATTTCATGGATGTATGCTTAAATGGCTAATTGTTAGGACTATTAACAAATTGTCTAAGTATACAAGAGAGTTGCACTAGAGTAGGAGTGTGACTCATCCGTAGCCTATAAAAAAGTATGGGTATGCTCTAGGTGAAGAGGAGTAGTCCAAAAAAAATCCTTAGTGTTTCCAAGTAGCCAAGTGAGAAACATCATGGTGTTGCAAGCTCTCAAGAGGTGCACGATCACAAGATTCGGGAAGGCACACTGTGGGGACATGAAAAATGGTATTAGAGAAAAATTTGAAGGAAGGTTGGTGAGAACACAGTTCAATGGGAAAGTTCACAGACTTGGTGAACAATTTGGTGGAGTGAACAAGTTCATCACAAAGACTTTGCATCATAATTACGACAAAGGTTTTGGTTGATAGTGCAATGGGAGGTTGATCTGGGTGCAGACCTTGTATATATCGAGAGTAGAGTTTGTGGTGAAACGAAGCACTTGGGAAGGGTGGATGATCGCAAAACTCATCACAGAGTTCATCACAGGACTTGTCACAGACTTGATCGCAGAGGCAATTTGGGCGCAGATTTGGTGAAGGTTTAGTAAGGTGGACTAACCTTTCATGGAGATAGTCTGGGAAAAACCTTGGTTGGTTTGGTTTGCGATGGAAGTAAGTTCCAGACTTGTTGTGCACACCTTAAATAAACTAGACATAGAGTTTGTTGGGTGAATTAGGCACTCGGGAAAGGAAAAAAAATGCAGGACTTGATGCAGGACTTGTTGCATATCTGACCGTAGAAGTGATCACATAAGTGATCACAAAGGGGAGAAGTTATGAGTTGCAGTAAGTGTAATCACTTGGGTGAGTTGGATGATTTGATGTGACCTAGAGAAGCTTCACAACAGGGAAGTTGGGCAAAGTTTTGCCATGACATCTTTGTGTCGTGCATCATCGAGAACAACAATTGAGTTGATATGGGTTGTTGGACAAGTGGGTCGACTATGGCCTTTAGATGAGGTGAGTCTTTGTAGAGTTACGTAAATGAGTTAACAATAATATGATTTGACAGTCGGGCGGTGTGTGCATGGTGCCTTGCAGTGGAAGCAATCAAGGTGTGGAGATGGCAGGACATTAGAGATGATTTTGGTCGGTTGCATGAGAAGTTTGGGACTTAGATTTATTTTTGAAGTGGATGGATGGAATCAACCTTGTATCACAACGAAGGTTCTTTCAAGTTTTTGGATCTATGGACAATTATTGAGGGAAGTTCATGAAGAGAGTCAATGGCTTGGATAAGCAGAGGTCTAGGACAACAAACTTGAACCATGGTTGCAACCAAGAATGCCATTAGAAATGTATGGTTGGTTTTGAGTTCTTGCATTTCCTAAGTGTTGTGATGAGTTATTTTAAGGGAAGTCAGATGAATTGGTGGTTCAAGTGTAATCTATTTCCACGATGAAAACCAATAAACTTGAGGGTGACTCAAGTAGTACAGATTCGAAGAAATCATGTAGTCGTTTGGGATGCCTTGATTGGGTGAATGTTTAGAGAGCTTAGGGTGACCTACTTGGATGAGTCCTATGGTGGAATTAATAATATTTGGATGCAACCATGGAGGTGTCTTGAGGAAGTTAACTAACTCTTTGATGATGTGCATTGGACAAGTTGTTGCGCTGAAGTAGGCAGTGAGGTTTGGATGTGCTGAGTTTGAGAGGATGGATGAGGTACCTTAGTGTGTTGGTGCCTTAGTCATATTTTTTGGGTCATGAGATGACTTGAAAATCATGACAACAATGCCATATTTTGGACACTTACAGGAGGTGAAAGGAAATTCCATTCTAGGAGATGGGTGGAGTCAGCAGAGAAGTTGACCAAGAATTGTTGGAAGTCAACTTGAATGGGAAGAATGTATACCAAATGACTTGGGTGGTGTTCACTCACCTTTGGTATGGGACATTGGATAAGGCAAAGTGTACCTTGGTGACTTGCAGATGATTGTGTGATGACTTAGATATCCAGGAGGTTCGTTGGTTGAGTTTGGAAAGGGTATCGGTTCGAATGTGCCTAAGGCATGAAATTTCTTCGAGGTGACTTATTCTACTTGAAACAATTTGGACTGTTCGTTGGGATGTTTTAAAAGTGTAGGCATGTTGTCCACACTCATCATAGATGTTGAGTTGTCGGGAGGTGACTTGACGAAATGAGGTGAATTGAGGACTTGCCTTAGTTTGGAGGATTATGTGAATGGGAAGATTGCAACATGAAGATATTACTTGGGCACGAGAATTTCTCTTTCTTTGGGTAACATGGTTGAGGGTGAATCCTAACCATTCCAAGGCATAGAGAGGTAGACACAACAACATGGCCAGGTGATGAAGTAGTGGGAAAAATGAATTCTAGATGTACGACTCTTGGTGTAGATGGGACGTTTCATATTTGAAGACGTAGATGAAGATGGGGAGAATTCGACCAAGGAAGCTAGAATTTGAAGTGTGATTGTCACAGCGGGACAATGTCATCTTGGGAATTGTGTATAGATTTGGGGAAGAAATGTATTTCCATGGTTGTGAGCAGATTGGTTGCACAAAAATTTAGGTAGAGGGAAATGTGAATGGTTGCATAGGTTGCATATGATTTCAGTGTGAATTGGAAACTTGGGGTTTCCACCTTGGCAAAATTTGGGGTTTCCAGTTGGCACAAAACTTAGGGTTTCTACCAAACTTAGTTGCAATGGGGGCAGGAGTTCGAGAAGAGACTTGGAGATTGCATATTTTGTGGATGTTGTCGGGGAAAACAACGAATTGAGGTGGGGGAGGATGTAAGGTATTTGACTAGAAGGGCATAGAGACCCTTGCCCAATTCCTCAAAGAGACAAAACTTGGGGTTGCTCGACACCCAAGAGTCACACTAGTTTGGAAAGTGGTCACCTTGCGCATGCGAATGCACCAAGGGGATTGCATAAGTATGAGGCAAAGAATGGGGTAGAAGGAACCAAGAGAAGGGGCACACCAAAGAGGTTGGGGCATGTTGACATGAGGAGCACACCAAGGTTGGGGCATGTCGGTCCCAAGCAATGCAATGGTTGAAGGGAGCACATGTTCATTTGGGTGCATCGGGAATGTGAAGGGGCATGGTAATTAGTTTATGCATGATGGTTTGTGAAGGGGCACGACATACCCAAAGGACACGAAGATTCACAATGGTGACCTTTGGATTCCATATGAGAGAACAAGGGAACACAACCAAGGAAGGCATATTTGCACAACAAGGAGAGCAAGATCAACTTTGTGATTCTGAGGCAGACTTGAATGAAGAGAGGCAATATCCCTCAAGGATCCAATTTGATCCACATGGGTGAACTGTGTTTCCTTGAGGTGATTCTATGGAAAAAGTTGGGGCAGCCTTATTTTGGGTTGAGTTTGGGGAAGTCTTGTCGCAAGTATGTGTGAAGTCTTGTGATAGGGAAGAGGTAGTGAGTCTTTGGTGGATGCACATTTGGGTTGCTCCACAAGAGTTGCGAAATTTGTTATGACAGACGAGTCTTGGTGTGAAAAATATTTGTATGACTATCTTGGTGAGGTGGGGTGAGTCGTGTGACTCTACCCAAGTTGTAAATTGAGCTGGTAGTGCTCATATTGTATTTTTTTTACAATAATAATACTTAGTTGGGTGTTAGGCACGTTTTGTGCCTCCCACACTATATTTTTGTGTCTCTTATTTGTTTCATAAGTGTTCTCTTTATTTCATGTATGTATGCTTAAATGAGTAAGTGTTAAGACTATTAAAAAAAAATCTAAGTATACAAGAGAATTGCACTAGAGTAGTAGTGTGACTCGCTTGTAGCCTAGAATGAAGTATGGGTATGCTCTAGGTGAAGAGGCATAGTTTGTATGATGTATCCCTAGTGTTTCCAAGCGATCACATGAGAAACATCGTTGTGCCACACACCCTCAAGAGGTGCACAATCATAAGACTCGGGTAGGCACATTATGGGGACATGACATGATCCTCATTGAAAGAGGAGACCTAGGTGGAGATTGTAGATTTTAACCTTGTACAATTAATTACTGCAAACAAATTCTTAATAAAATATAAAAGATACAATGGAACACACATATTACACAAAGATTTTTACTCTGGAAACCCAAACTGGGAAAACCAACAACATGTTTAAAGTCACACCTCTAATATTCTATTCATCATATCTTCATTGTTTACAATACAATACAATATATAGGATCCCGCAGCATCCAAAACCCATAATACATTGACTTGGATTAGTCAACAACCCTAATTTCTTAATCGAAATTAGAAAACCATCGATGAAAACCATGTGCCAAAAAACCGCCAAAAATGGACGCAAAAAACACTAATTTCTTTTTTCGGGGGTGCTACCCCTGAACTCTTGCACAAGGGGGATCCCTCCCCCCTACAACTCCCACGCATGCCTCACGCAACATAGACACTATATATATTCATGAAAATAATATAACACATGCCCAACAACTATTTGTATGTATGATGGTGAGATGGATGCATTGAAATCAGATGAATGATTGAGGTAGCTGGACTCATATTATGAAGTGCAACTATACTTAGATGAGGAGAAGGTTTCTTTTTCAAACCTATGCCTGATAGAAGAATCTTTTCTATAATGGTAGAGATTGTGTGAACATAGATTGATGCTCAATGCCACTATAAACATGACATTGGACAAAGTTCAAAATTTTCATTAAGGATAAGTTTTATCTTCTCAATTACATCAAAAAACCATTGCAATTGAAACACATATGACAAAAGGTCAATCAATTTATAGATGCATATCTCCAATGATTTAACCATTATACAATTCAACTTAGGGTGATGGATGACAAGAAAAAGTTGTTTACTAGACAAGAGAAATGTTGGAGGTTTGATAATTATGTTTCAAAAAGAGCTTGAGATGTTTGTCATCCACACTCTTGAAAATTCCTTCTGTGAAATTAATATGGTGAAATGAAGAGTTATTGGAGGACATTGCAAAGTGATACTAATGTGAGTTCCATGCAAAACAACACCATTGCAAATATGGCCAAGTTGAAGATACCATACAACTTTGTAAGATTAAGTTATGAACCTTTTATGCAAGGTAATGTCACCCTACAAGGAGAGCTTAGGTTGCAAATTTCCTTCATAGTTAGGTTGGGAAACCTCCAATACATAAACATACTTAAGTTCAAGACCTCCCCATTTTCCCTCCCTACACCCCTCAAAGTGTGAGTTGTGATTCATGCAACTTGCAAATACTTTATAGAGTTCCACAACCTATAAGCAAAAGAGAAAACCCAAATACTCTGGTTGTCTGATATAGCTCTCAAATATGAAATCACTAAATTTTAAAGCTAGAAACGATGATAAAGATTGGTTAATATCATGATCCTCTATTAACCTTCTTTTAATATTTCACATTAAATCAATTTTTCTACTCTATTGGGAATCTGTCTTCTCAAGAGTATTAGTCCTCTTTTCATTAAGAGTTAATACATATAATTCATATTTTGATTTGTGTAGTGAAAGGAATAAAAATTACTCCATTTTAAGTCAACAATATAATTTTACGCATAATCAAGATTAGTGGTAAATAATTAATTATCGTAATATCTAAGCTCTTCCCATACGATAAAAATAATGTTAAAAAAAGTGATAAAATGCATGTAGATATTGTGTTTATCATCAAGAATTAGATTATAAGTTGGGTAATCATTTTATTTATTTATTATAAGATATGATAGGACATAATTGGGATGGGAATGTTAATTGGGTCTATTCCAAGTGGTTGTGGGATGGAGTGTTATCCTCCTACCTAGATTATATTGTCGTAAGTGATATGTTGAGCTCATAAGGAGTATATTGTTGTAAGGACTTTGAGCCCTATTGTTTCACTAGTCTTGTGCCTTGTAGAATTTAGGGTTTACCTTGGGTACCATCCTTGAAATGAGGGGAAGCGCATGTGGGTTTCCCCCAAAATATGTTACTTGAAAAAAACTAAAATAAAATTTATATTTTCAATTAGGCTATAATTAGTTCAAGAATTTGGAGAAAAGATTCTTAATGAGATAAGCCCTTCAAAAGTTTGTTAGTTGCAAGTGAAAGAGTTAATGACATCCTACGTTGGAGGGGAGAGAGGCCCTCTCAGGTATTTTATTAAAACCATAATTGTAGGGTCTGATGGACTTGTAATAACAAATGAAGAATCATGGAAAATAAATGTTTTGTCATTTTTTCAATGGTTTGCAAAATATTTTCTATAGGCATGTAATTATCCTCTACATGAAAAATCTTGATTATAAACTCAAATATGTATGTAAGGTATGAATTGTGTAGAGAGGAACGTTTTACAATTTAGTACGGGGGAGATATGTCATGTATCCCTATATGGGGGATTGTCACTAATGTTGATGTGGAATATGTAAGCTAAATATATTATTTAAAAAAAATTAAAGACGTATTCTTATCAAATAATAGTTTAGATCCATTTTAACCCCATATTAATCAAGAGCCAAAGAGGAATCAAATCGCTTGAGGTGAAAAAATTTCCTCAATTTTTCGCACTTTGAAAAAAGTTGGAGTGCAACTCTCATTGATTTCTATAAAAGAGAACACACCGATGAGAGAATGTGGAAAAAATTGCATGTTTTTATTTGGTTGGAATCTCACCTACAAATGAATCAATGTTGGGACATCCCCTTCACATTTTTATATTCTTTCTACAATTATGCTATTTACAACTATCTCCTATGTAGTTTATTTCTTCCATGAACATCACAATTCTTTGATTCACGGGGTTCTCTTTGGTTGGAGGGTGTACTTTTTTTTCTTGGTTGCGTCCTTCATTAAACTATATTTTCCCCAATCATGGATTCCTCGCCTATTGATGAAGTTGTCTAGGTGGTTAATAGTGAAGACAATGGAGAACCCCCTTTCCATTCATCACTTGAAATGAGGACAAAGCATGCCTACATAGGGAATGCAGACAATGTTTAAGGGTGACTTATAGATTTTTTATGCAAGATATTCTAGAAGTTCTCATGGATGTAGACCATAGAAGTGAAAGAAGCATGGAGTTTGCACTAGTATATGTTGTAAATAAAATTAGAATGAAGTGTTCAAATCATAAAGAGATAATATATCTATGGTAAACACTTCAACAAACCCTAATCTAGTCAAGTAAACCTAATGGATGTATACCAACACTTAATATAGATCACAAGAGAGATTAATCCTAACATAGAGAATCCAAAAGAGATCAATCAAAACCAAGAACATCTTCCATGAGTAGAGTCATTATTTTAGGAGTGCCCTTAGGCAAGGAATGAATAATATATTTACTTGATGAGATGATACAAATGAGGAATGTAACCTTGTATCTATACCATTGTTATCAGAATGGTCAGATCAATTCAAAAGGTTTTACAATTGGAACTAGTGATTCTGATTAGAAATGGTTGGCTCCTTATAAGGTTGTAGGGGGGCACTTGGGATGAAAAAAACAATTAAATAAAAAAAATACTAAAAAAACTAATAAAAATAAAAATCCCAAACTCTAAACCTAATTCTAAGTCCCTCCCATTGTTGTTGGACATTCAAGCCTAGGGGAATCAATTCAAATTCCCATTTGCAACTCTACTCTTGTTGAGGATGAGGAATTTTCAAATAATTCTTTCATATTATTAGATTGTAGAGTTTGGTTAGTTAAAACTTAATACTATACTTATTTTTGGACTCTTGAGACTACTTAATGCCTCTTTGTTTATGTATTTTGGTTCTGATAACATTCGGTCACTGGTTTAGTTTTGATAACATTGATTTATCCACTTCCTTTAGAGTTAGGGTGTTATCTATACGAGGGTGACTAGGCTGACCTAGTCAAGTATAGACATATGTTATAAATGGGTTAGTAAGATGCCCATGTGTACGCTCCACAAATATATTGAATCATCAATACAATGGATTAGCATGTGGCCTCAAGTGAATATTAACAACATCATCTCAACACCCCCCTTAATGTGAACATGGAGCTAAGTAGAGAAAACATTGTATACATTATGTTCCCCTCCTTAATGTCAACTCACTTATACTGATAATGTTCATAGAATGGTGAAGGTGGGATTTGAAGGAGATTTGGCAAAAATATCATCACATTGATCTGTGGAAGGAACAATGATTGGCACAAGTTGTCCCTGGGAATGGATATGTTGAAGGCAATGCATCCAAATTTCAATGTGTATGTACTTATAATGATTCATTGGATTGCAAATAAGCTCAATGGTACTCTAACTATCATAAAATAAGGTGGAAGGAGGGAATTGAGTAAGACATAGAAGATAAAGTATCCTTTATATCTAGGGAAGATGCTTCCTAACATGAGGTACAATAACATATTCAACATCAGTGGAAGAGATATCCACACCCTATTACTTCTCATAACACCAACAAACTAGTCTAGAACCAAGAGAGAACAAGTATCTTTAGGTAGAGCACCACTCATCAGGATCGCCCACCTAGTTGGTGTTAGAAAAACCAAGGAGACGAATTTCAAGGCCAATTGAGTAGAGAATTCCCATGTGAGTGGTGCCCTTAAGATAATGTATGATGTGCTTAACAACTTGCCAATGACTTTCATGAGGCTCTTGCATGTAGTGGGAACACATACTAACTACAAAGGAGATATCTAGCTGAGAAAATGTAAGATAAAGTACACTCATAACCAAAGAAAAATAAAGTGTCACATCAAATATGGGTGAAGGGCACTTGGCTTGAAACTCCATCCTATAAACAATAGGAGTACTCACTAGTTTGTAGTATTTCATTCCAAAGTGCTACAAGAGATCCAAGTTGTACTAATGATGAGAAATGGAAATCCCAACAGAGGTACGAGAAATATGAAGCCCCAACAAAGATTTTTTTTTATCCCTAAATCAATCATCTCAGAAGAGTCCTTAAGTTGTCGCTTCATGTCGTTAATCATGGATGTTGAATGACTAGTCAAAAGGATATCATCCACTTACAACACAATGATGAGAGTTTTTCCATCTTGATGGTGAATATAGAGATCATGCTCAACCTTGCAGTGAATGAAGCCATGACTATAAAGAAATTGTGAATATTCTCATACCAAGTGTGGAGCGCCTCCTTAAGACCATATAGAGATTTCTCGAGATTACATACCAAGGGAACAAGACCATTATGCACAAACCCCAGTGGTTTTTGCACATAAATATCTTCTCAGAGGTCTCCATGGAAAAAGACACTCTTGAAATCCATATGATAAACTTCCCAATTCAATGAAGCAACTATGGATATAATTATCCAAATTGAGTCCATACGAGCAACTGGAGCAAAATTCTCTAAATCGTTAATACCCTCTTTCTAGGAGAAGCCTTTAGCTCCAAGATGATACTTATGTTTCTCAAGTTTTCCATATACAACATACTTGGTTTTATAAACCCATTGCAAACAACTAGATTCTTATCCTTGGGTAAGGGGAGTATAAGGTCCCAGGTTTGGATTTTCGTAAGGGTATCATATTTGAAAACCATAACATCCTTCCATTCTAGAGAGTCTTTTGCATGGGTGTAAGTAGTAGGATATGCATAAGTGTTGGAGACAAGAGATCGTGAAACAAGGGGTTGTTGTCATCAATCCAATTCTCCTTCACGAGGAAGGAGTAGAATAACATAATGAAACAATAGATTTATCCCACTTAGACATTGTTCATGATCTAGTTGGAGGAAGGGAAAAAGTGGAGGGCTCTGTAATAACGCTATTATGTGGTTGCTCAACTTGTGAGGGATTGGATGGAGCAACCAGAGTATAAGAGACTTTGGTGTGCATAGTACCAAACAAGTCATCAACATGGGCCTCATCATGGGTTGTTGGTTGAGTCACTATGGATGGGGTGATAGAAGAAGCACTGAAAAAAGGGGGATCACCAGTAGATCATAAAAAAGAGAGATCCACTAAGATAGATAGAGACAAATCTTATGCAATAAGAGTGGGTTAGGATCCTAATGAACCATAGGAAAGAACCTCATTAAAGAAAACATCCCTATGTTCAATCACCTTGTTGGTGGATGTTTCATTGTATCCCACCAAAGTGCAATGTTGACTTGTAGGTTGCAACTTGTTTCACTTTTTCTTTCGGAATATGGGCATATACATGTGATCCAAATATTTTAAAATGTGAAATTGAAGGGTTGTAACCATATCATTTCTCAAAGTAGTCATATGGGGAACATCTTGAGTCGACTTCCTATTGATGATATGAGCTACCCAAAACACTACTCCTCATAATTTAAGCTCCATTTATTAAGAATGCAACATACAACGAAACATTTCCACAATAGCTCTACTCCTTCAGTGTTTTACTTCATCTTACTAACGATTTGGATTCCACAAAACAATTCCTTGAGATGTAAGGAATTGATGAAAGCATCATTGAAATATCCATCTCCATGATCAACCATGATATATTTGATCATGTGATCGTTGTGATTTTCCACCGAGGATTTAAATTCCTTGAATTTCTTAAAGGCTTCATCTTTGGATTGAATAATATATATCCAAAGAAAGTTTAAGAAATCATCAATGAAGGTGAGAAAATATTTGGCCCTACTAGGTGAAGGAGTGGTCATTGGTCTGCAAATAACACTATGAATAGCTCAAGAGTATCGAAGGCTTGCCTCACCAAATCCTTAGGAAATAACTCGTGACAGTGTCCTCCTAGCATACATCCTTCACAGACACCACCAGATGGATTGATCTATGGAAGGCCATTTGTGATGCTTAGATAGTTCATATGAAACAAGGTCCCAAAATTGGTATGACCCAAGTTTTGATACCATAGTTTGTTGGTTTCGTCAATATTGGTAAACATTGCAATGAATCCACTTAGTTTTGAAGAAGATCAAGATTTCCCCAACTTATATGTGTCATTGGACTCATTGTAATCACTGGAAGCAACAACTTTAAAGCCATCATTCATTTGCTTGATAACACATCAATCTAACCAAAACTCCACCTTTTAGTTGGTGTGAGTAATACTATATATATATATATATATAAAGTAGATTTGGTCCTATTCCTTAAACATGAAGATGTTCTCCAAACTTGATGTCTCTAATAAAGGACATCCACATCCATAAATTGGTAGGGTCAAGTCATCAACAATAACGAATTTTCTTTCTATATTTCTGTTAATAATTGGAGAGTAAATCTTTGGATTCAACAACCCATTCTGGCGAAGAAGTGGAGGGTCAAGAGGCATTGTGAGGATCCATTAGGCTCTATTGCGTTTATTGGTTGAGATAATGGATCATGATGCTAGCATTTCCCTGAAAAACACAAACTTTGGTTGAAAGGAGAAGGTATGGGTCTACTACCCTAAAAGACCACCATTTTGTTGAATACTTCCTTTACACTTGTTGAAAAACCAAAAAAAAAAAGGCAAAAAACAAGAGGGTAATGGAGGAGAAAATCCTTGACAACCTTAAGAACATATTCTTGTCTTGAAGCAACAACATTAAAAAAGCCTAACTATCAGCCTTGAAATGGATTAGAACATCCCTGGATAGTGTGTGAAGAGTTCACCTAGCTCTAATACCATGCTGAAATCATAAGGAGATAAAAGATTTATGGTGAAAACTTCAAGAAATACTACTCCATTGAAGTAAATCCAACATATTTATAATAACACTTAATATAGATCACAAGAAAGATTACTCTTACCATAGTGTGCCCAAAAGAAATCAATCATAACCAAGAACAATTTCCATAATAACACTTAATATAGATCACAAGAGATTACTCATACCATAGGGTGCCCAAAGAAATCAATCATCACCCAGAACAACTTCCATGAGTAGAGTGAACTTTTTAGGAGTGCTCTTATGCAAATAATGAAGACTATATTCACTTAATGAGATGATACAAATAATGTGTGTAACCTTGTATTTATACACATCCTTTAAGGGTAGACCACTAGCCTCATGAAGATAACTAGGCCAACCTAGTCGGTATAGAATGAGTAGGCTCCATAAAGCTATTAATACAAAGATAGAATGAATTGACCTCAACAATCTAGAACATATCAACATCTGGAAGTTGATCATCTACTGTGCCACGTGACTCTCTAGACTCAATCTGTGATAGATAAATGATCTGGTCCTACATTGTATCCGCTTAGCTTAACCACAACATCGAAATAAAATTCAAAGAGAAAGAGGGAGAATCGACCAAACTTGCTCATATAGCTAGTTGGACGATCCCACTTGGCTGACCCGAAAAAACATCAACCACATTAATTGGATTCCATGGACAAAGAAATATGAGAAAATGAACATGTTTGGTATATCTCGGGGGGTTGGGTAGCATGTTTGTTATCCTCCCCACTTGGGTTCAATTCCCTCAAAGTGGACATGTTGGCCCATTGTGATAAGGCCAGAAGAGTAGATGACCCCTAGGTAGATGACACCATCCAACATCAATTAAAGAGATAGTCAATTAGAGAGATAGAAAAGCTGGGTTGAGTGACAAGAATGCAACCACAGTCAATTAGAGAGATAGTAGAGATAGAAAAGCTGGGTTGAGTGACAAGAATGCAACCACTAGATTGAGGGATGAGGGATCTTCTTTCTATGCTACATTGGATCCCCATAGTCAGGGGCATCGGACTATTATAAAGTAATTACAGAATGGGCAATGAAAGATTTGTTTGTTAGGAACCGTTTGGGCAGTGGTTTGTTTAGAAATCGTAGAGGGCCCAAAGGAAGCAAGCAGAGGTTGGAGAGACGAGTTAGCGTGAAGGAGATCTTACCCAGTCTACTCAACCATGAAATTATCCTTCATCTGTGTCTTTTTATGGATAGTTTGCTATCTATAATTTTTCCCATGGATTTACAGATCTTCTGAATTTGAAAATCGCCTAACCGTCTATGCTATTTCTCATAGAAAACACAGTTCTTGCAGATGACAAGATAAAATACAGCTAGAAATAACACTCTAGATTTTAGAGTTCAGACTGACAGAGAAATCAAAACTGGAGAAAACCCGTTCGCTTAAAAAACTTACTAGGCGAATCTTCAGGCTCTGTGTCTCTCTGAGCGATCTCTCGAGTCTCGCTCACCGTCCCTCACATTTCTCTCAGATTTCATTGCTCAATGAGAGATATCCTTCTTGGTCCCTGATATCCTATGTATTGAGCTGCTTTGTAACTGCTTAACAGTTACACTATTGCTCATTTTGTCACCGTAGTGCAGCTGAGTGCCACATACGTAACCGCATGGATTTACATCTTTTCCCTCAAGATTTTCAACAAATTTTCAGATTCTATTACGGTCAGGGATCAGTTTGAGCAATTGGAGAAGAAACTGTAATCTTTTTTACTCTCAGGTCACATTCTATTTGTCCAAGTGCTTATGATATTATGTTAGAAATAGAAGTTATTTCTGATTGAGGGAGTATTTTAAATGTTCTTTAGTACTAGTTTTTTTATTTTGATAAAATAACATTTGATCTCTGGGATGGGATTGCTGATGATTTTAGCTTGTTATTGGCTTGGTGCATCAATTTGGGACCTCCGGACCAGGTTCAAACTCTTGGCTTATCATGATATTTATGTAATTTCATTTTTTATCTTTTTTTCCACAATGTGAAAATTTATCAAAACTCACTTGTGAACTAGTAGTGGGTATAATTATTATTGGCTGCTATCAGTTAATGTAGGCTAACTCATCACCGTTATTCAAAGAAAATTAAGCCACCTTAAATACTGTTAGTGGTCTGTAACCCGGTATACTTTCACTCTTGCCAGATGTCTTTGAGTCTTGGGCCGCTAACCTGTTTCCTTAATTCAGAGGAAGACTAATTCTTAGCCAAGCAGAGAGAATTTTAGGTCATACTCCAGATGTATAATTGTACTTCTTATATAATATAGTTGTTTCTTTTTATTTTGACAAAAAAGTTTATAATTTTTATAGGTAAAATGGTAGCTTTTGCACAAAACAAGGAATTACAACTAAATAGGCTAAGATTAAGATTAAGATAGAGATTCACAACTAAAAACTGAAAGCATTGTACAAAAAATGCACAGACCTGAAAGGAGCCGAGAGAAAGTATGAGAAGTCCAAGTGCTCTATGAACTTTAACATTAGCATTCAACTTGTTGTACAGCACAATCCCAAAAGCCACTCCAACCACTCCAAGGATAAACCCAGAAATTTGTGTAAAAATGTGCAAATAAAACCAAGTTGGGTCCCATTGTCGCAGATATCTGGCTATCATTACACCTACTGGAAGCAAAATACCCCAACCCAATATGTTTAGGATACCATGATTTCTTCGTAGTTTATCTGCAAATCTTGATTGTGAAGACATGCCTGCAAAATAATAAAAGAAATAAAGTCAAGTAGTTGATAAGAAAGAACAAATTGAGAGATGCATATAGATTGCCTAAGAAAGAAATGCTGGAATTGGCTCTAATAGCAGAGCTGAACTGTTTGCAATTTGGATTCTGCTAAAGATTCATTGGAACACAAGGTGAAATGATCCAGATTTTGGGTGATTCTAAGTTAGTAATGGATTAGTTAAATGGCAAGAGTAACATCACTAATCTGGTCTTAAAGCTTATTATGAACAGAGTACAAGTATCGAGAGGTGATTTCAAAGAAATTTTCTTTATTCATGGGTTTACAGGGAATTCTTTCTGATTGAGCAGATAGTCTTTCTGATTGAGCAAGAGTTCAGAGACAATTCCCCTCAGGCAGCAGTACTGATGCAGGAGCATCTCTCCATGCAGCCAACCAGCCACGTCAGAGCGCACTCATTCAGGGCTGAAAGGGAGGCGCAGCCTCATTTTGAATTTGAATTCAATGTAAATTAATGCCTTAGGCTGGTGAGCCATGAATGCCATGCCTTTGCTCAGGCTGTAGATAAGATAGGCATTTATTATAGATTGGCTGAGATCTAGTTCTGGATAGCAGACTAGACAACCATTGATTGTAAATTAATTAGAGTAGGTAATTCCTAGAGGGAAGCGCTCGATTGAGCCGCCTCATGTAAAAGAGATTTTGAGTAGTAGAATCTGCATGTAGAGCAGGAGAGCCGAGGGAGAGCTCGGGAACACCTTGTAAAATATACAGGCATTTGCCATTATTAATACAGAGCAGTTTTCCCTGCACCAGTCTGTCATTATATGCATGTTTGTGTACGTGTTCATTATATGTTTTATTTGTGTATTGTGATTATGCTATTGCAGGGAGTGTGTTTGATTTCAGGTTTGAGAGGTCTTTGAGGTTTCATGCCATGAGGGCATGACAGAGTGTTGAGATTCTAAATACCGGTGCACAGAGGGGGCACTTCTGAACTCAGAGGAGTCAGACAAAGATGTGCTGAAAGCACAAGCACTGAAGTCAACAACTCATATAGAAGGAGGGATTTCGGGGTTACTGAACACCTCAATAGTCAAGGCAGTGTAGCTGAGACACTGTTGTCGACAGAACCTTTGAGAAGTTCTGTAGGAGCTCTACCA
>SNQJ01S0020478.1:104114-156923 GCA_010110895.2 Picea sitchensis
AAGAAGTATACATCGAGCAACCAAATGGTTTCGTGATACATGAGAAGGAGTCTCATGTGTGCATGTTGAAGAAGGCCTTTTATGGACTCAAATAGCCACCTCGATCTTGGTATGCAAGGATTGATGGACACCTGATGATTTTGGTCTTCAACAAAAGTTTTGTCGATCCCATACTGTACTACAAGACTATTAATGGTGAGTCCCTGATTTTGGTCCTCTACGTTGATGATTTATTCCTCACCCGTAAAGAGAGCCTTATTGTTGAATGCAAGTATGTGTTGGCCTCTAAGTTTGAGATGAAGGACCTTGGTATGATGCAATACTTCTTGGGACTAGAGGTGTGGCAGAGAAATGATGAGATCTTCTTGAGTCAGGGGAAGTACACAATTAAGATATTGAAGAAGTTTGGGATGCTGAACTTGAATCTTGTGGCTACACCAATGGTGACGAATATGAAGAAACTAAGTGTGTCTTCTTCCAATTCTCACGAAATTGATCCGACTATGTACATACAACTAATTGGATAATTGATGTATCTGGTTAACACTAGACCAGATATTTGTTATGCAGTGAGTACACTTAGCCAGTTTATGAGTCAACGGAGACAGACACGCTGAATTGATGTGAAGCATGTGTTGAGATACCTGCGAGGCACAATTGGAAATGGTCTAAGATATACTTCCAATATTTACATGAGATTGCAAGGATATACTGAATTTGATTGGGCAGGGAGCACAATAGACAGGAAGAGAAATTCTAGGTGTTTCTTCACTCTGGGATCTTCCATGGTTTTCTGGTGTAGTAGGAAACATACTTATATGGCCTTGAGCATCGCAGAAGAAGAGTACATTGCATTGAGTGTGGTAGTCCATGAGGCAGTGTGGCTTTGAAATCTCCTTGTATATTTATTTGGACATGTGTTGGATTCCACTGTTATTCCGAGACATGGTGCAGAGGAAGAAAGTATTGGTGCGGTACCTTCCTACATATGAGCAAGTTGTTGATGTTCTTATCAAACTAGGACGAAGTTCGAGTATTTTCATTACAGACTTAGCATATGAAAATAATGCCTTCCTCGCTGAGAGGGAGTGTATATGTTTGCAGCTTCGTGAGACATTCTCTAGATCGTACTCCTCTATGACTAAGTTGAGTTGATCTATAAGGACACTTATCTAAGAAGGGATAAGTGGGACACTTATCTAAGAAGGGATAAGTGGGACACTTATCTGAGAAGGGATAAGTGCGTTTGGGATTATCCGAGAGGATATAAATGTGTTGATATGTGAGGACACTTATGCGAGAAGGGATATCCCAACATCCCTTGTGGAGAGCACGTGAGGGCATGTCAAGGGAGTTGACCTTGACATCACACACTATGGGGTGTTGACCCTAGTGTTTCTAGAGGGAGTAGCCTCTAGAATTCCACATGGGAGTGCCATGTATGACAAACATTCTCCATATTGTACTCCTCTGTGAACTGAGTTCAGTTGATCTGTGAGAACACTTATTCGAGAAAGGATAAGTGGGACACTTATCCGAGAAGGGATAAGTGGGTTTGGGATTATAGCCCAATTTCCCTTGTGGAGAGCACATGAACACATTTCAAAGGAGTTTACCTTGACATCACACACTATGGGGAGTTGACCCTAGTGTTTCTAAATGGAGTAGCCTCTAGAATTCCATATGGGAATGCCATGTGTTACAGAACTTTTGCTACTACAATGGTTGTGTACCACTGGTGGATACTATGTGTCTCTAGACAGTAGTTGTGTACTACTACAATGGTTGTGTACGCTACTACAATGGTTGCGTTCCACTGTCAGAGACTGTGTCTTTGGACAGTAGTTGTGTACTACTACAGTGGTTGTGTACCACTAGTAGTGATTGTGTGTCACTAGATAGTAGTTATGTTCTACTACTAGTGGTTGTGTACCACTGGATAGTAGTTGTGTACTACTATGGAAATATACCTCCCTAGCTAAGAGGGAGTGTTTATGTTTCAACATAGGGTGTACCTTCTCCTAGATTGGGTTGCAGACCAAGGGAGATAGGATACATTTATCATAAAGGCGCACTTGTGGTAAATGGGCCCAGGTGTAGTCCTTCCTTGATCATGAAAAGGAATAATATGGACTTGAGGTGCTTGAAGTGATTTCCACGTGTCAGTTAGTATCAAGATGACACTCACTCACAGGTGTGTACCTGTGGTGAAATATCCTGGTGTGGTGTTTTTCCTAGTCATGGTGATTTGACAAGGAATGATAAAGACTCAAGGTGTTATATGATATTACATACAGACCTAGAGTGAGCCTGATCTGAGAGAGAGTCAATTGGCTCAAAATGGAGAGTTGCATAAGGAGTTTCTCCTTGGTTTAGGTGAGAGAGAGATGTCTCCCAAGACTGACTGACAAGTTTCATGAGTCTAGGGTGAAGTTTGTATACTTTAGAGACAATATTGGCATGATGCAAAATGGATCCCTTGTTGAGAGGGAGTGTTGATGTTTGGAAAACACCAGGAATACATTCTCTAAGATTAATAATTAATAATATAATTATTGATTATTAAATACTATATATAATAAGTAAATGATAATAAATAATTATTGATTATCCAAGGGATGCATCCTTTCATGGATGGTCACCATATGTTTCCTATATGTGGAACACTCATCATTGTAATAATATATCGATCATATCTCATATGAAGAAAAAAAACAACAATGTGGTAACGATACCCAACTAGGAGTTTGGGTACGTTACAGATTGGTATTAGAGCTCCAATTTCAACACCGAGCCTGCATGGGCCGAGTATCTATTTAAGGAAAAATTCAGACTAGTAAGTGGCCGAATTTGGAATTACAATGCGACCATGGTGCACATAAAATAAGAATGTGAAAGAATGCACACTAAATTTGACAGTGTGGGGTGTGGCGTTAGGAATGCATAAAAAATAATGATATACAAGTGTGCACACTAAAAATATGGGGTTGCACGGAGCAAAATTGGTGTTGCATGCTTAATATTGATATAGAGTGTACATGTTAAATATTGACATCATGCGTTAGTATGTGATGAATACCAATGCACGCAAAAGCTTCAGAAAGAAGAAAGAAAGAGTAAAAGGTTATTTTGGTGAATTCCAAATGACCATAATTTACTACGCAAGACTTAGAATTGTGCAAGGGAGAATTCGATGGGAAATTTTTGGACATGGGAGTCCAATTATTCACCCACAAATTTTGAACTAGGATGTTAAAATAATCCAAGAAATCATAAGAAAGGATTCTGACAAAATGGTGTAGAGTTTTCATGAAGTTGTTGCATGAATTCATCTAACAAATTTTATTGACTGCACATTTTGCAGAATTAACAACGATTAGATCAGGACGGAATCAACACAGATATTCAAAAGAATGGAAGATGCATAGCGAACTTACAACCATGATGATGAATTCAGCGGTTTGTATATCAATATGGTTATTGATAGTACAAAATCCAACGAGCATAAAGAAGGCAAGGAGGAGCACATAAACTTGGTAGAAAACATAAAGGGACTGCAAAAGGATGTCCAAAGCTATAAATATGATAATGAGAGGCTTATGAAAGCCAAGGAGAAACATGATGACTTCAATATCAAGACGATGAAAATATTGGACATAATAGAAAATAAAATGGATAAGGGGACATAGTCAAGCAAGTCAAGAAGTTGCAGGTCTCATGATGATAGAAGAAAAACAAGAAGTGTTGACAGTCATTACCGTCATTCACCAAAGCATTAATTTAGGAAAGCATGAAATGGATCAAGTCCATATCCTATCATATAGAATAAGAGAAGGATTGGGGTGGACAATCTACATGGAGAAATGAATAAGATCAAGCCTCTTACCTTTGATGATGAGCACAAGAAGGATGAATATGCAGAGACCTAGAAGTTGGGCTTGAGGAAGTACTTCCAACTGCATAATTAATCTGTGCAGGTAGAAGGGAGAATTTCCATCTATCAACTAAATGGAAAGGCATCAATGTGGTGGGATCAATTCGTGCAAGTGAAACACATTGATGAGAAGAAGGTTACTTGTAGGGAGTTTAAAAGGTATTTTCAAAAGAAATACTTAACCTAGCGATATTATGACAAGAAAATGATGGAGTTCTTTGAACTCAAACTTGGGAGTATGGAAATATATGAGTATGAAAGAATATTCTTGGAGTTGTTGAAATATGTTTCATTTATCAAGGATGAGCAAGTTGAAATTCAGAGGTACCTGAGTGGGATGCCATCATTTATCAGTGACAAGATACAATATGATGACCCCAAGACATTGGAGGAAACCATAAGACGAGATAAATTTATCCATGATTAGAAAAGGGGAAGACCAACTTTCCAAAAGTCTTTGGAAGGCAAGAAGAAAAACAAGATAGAACAAAGGAAAAAGGGGACTAAGACACCATTTTTTAGAAATACTTATCAAGGAAAGACAACTCCCAAGGAGCCTAGAATGGCTGAGACATTGGGGAAAAGACCAAGGAAACCACCTACTCAATGTTGGGGTTGTGGGGGAGACCACATGCATAGAGATTTCCCTCACAAAGGTGAAAAAGTGATGACTATTCACAATGTATAGCAAGTTGCAACAATTGAAGACATGGGAAGAAATGTACCAAGGATCTATGTAGCCCTGGATAACAAGAAAGCTAAGTTTCATTCGCACATGATTGAAGTGGAAGGTAATATTAATGATCAACCCATTTCTATTTTAATTGATTGAGGAGCTATTCATAGTTATCTAGATCCTAAGATGGTGGAAAGATTCCAATTGCCAAGAAGCAAGATTGGAAAAGCTTGGTTGGTGCAGCTAGCTACAAGAGCAAAAAGGAAAATTAATGAGATAGTTAAGGCATGTCCAATAGATATGAATGGAATGAGCACAAAAGTTGATTTGAATATCGTACCTTTGGGCTCTTATGATTGCCTCATTGGTATGGATTGGTTGGACTATAATCATGTTGTTCTACACTATTCCAATAAGGAATTTAATTTCTTGGATGAGGAAGGAAATTTAAGAACAGTTAAAGGCATTCCAAGAGTTGTAACTATCAGAGAAGTTTCAACATTGCAATTGAAGAAAAGCTACAGGAAAGGATGCCAAGTATTTGCAGTGCACATGGAGGAGACACCTAAGGATAAAGTGTGAAATGTTGAATATTGTCCAATACTAAAAGAATTTGAATATGTCTTTAAAGAAATACCGGGGTTGCCACCGAAAAGAGATAATGATTTCTCTATAAATTTGATGCATGGAGCAGCCCCTGTATCCAAGACTCCTTATAGGATGAGTACACCCGAGCTGAAGGAATTGCAGATGCAACTTGAAGAGCTTCTGAAGAAGGGGTATGCTTGACTGATCCATATTTATGAGCGGAACGAAAAGAATAACATAATGAATACAATAACAGATATCCAGTGAACAATAAATTTTATTCAATAAATAAAATAGGTTGAAACTGTAAAACTATAGAACTGAAACAACTTGCTTGAATAGTGGTAGCTATCTCTGAGAAGATATATGGCTGCTACGCGCATCCGCTTAATAAGAATGATTACAATGAGGCTCTAAATGCCTTTTTAACATTACTCATGAATGCCAAAAAACTAGACATCCAAAAACCTAACCCTAGGAGATGAAACACCAAAAGTTATGTGGGCCCCGATGGGTAAATTGGTACCTCAACTTACTGGGGTCATAAATTTTGCATACAACCTCCATTTTAGGTGCATGATAGCCTTTTGGAAAGGTATTCATCAAGTAGCCATGAAACCCCCTTAAAGGTACAAGTAAATTTTGATATTCTATTATTTGAAGGAATGATAGATGCAGATGTTGTAGATAAATGGTTGAATCTACTTGAAGGGTATTTTTCGGTCCACAATTTTTTCGATAGGGAAAAGATTACTTTTTCACTCCTCAAGGTCATCCCCCATGTTAAGGATTGGTGGGATACTTACTTTGAGCAAAGGGCCATAGAGGAATTTGAAATATTTGTGGTCGCCCCCACATGGGATTCCTTCAGAGATGCCATTAAAGAACAATACTACCATGTTGGAAGCTACGAGGACCAGTACACAAGATGGACCACACTACATCAAGAAAGGGACCAGAAAGTACCAGATTTCACTAATATTTTCCATACCCTGTGCACCAAATTGGGTATCAAAGACTCTAAATGACATCTGGTTCTCAAATACCGCGGTTGTCTGCATAGATACATTCAAGAAAAATGGATTTTTTGGACATCGTATCATTAGGTGCGGATTATAGATATGCTTTCAATATCGAGCATAAATTTAAGTAGAAGAGGTGAGAGTTTGGATCTGCAAACTCCTCACAGTCGAAGCAGGGAAAATGTGGGCCCAGCCCATAAAACAAGAGACAAAGAAAATATGACCTCTCTCAGGACAACCAGTCCAAGCCGCAACCCAAGAAGGGTAATGAGAAGTCGAAGAAGGAAACGGGAAAATGGTGAGAATACAATAAAATCCCTTGGCACAACACCGAAGAATGTCGCTCGAAGAAATCACTGGTGGCCAAGCTGAAAGTTTCCGAGTCAGAGGCATATTTTGAATCTGAATCAAATCCAAAAAGTGGGAAGCAAACCATCGATGTCGAACCCAGTGCCACTGTCGCTAACACAAAATTCCAACCAAGAGAACTAGAAGAACCAGAGGAAGGGGAATGCCTCTTTCACTCATAGATGTGGGTAAAGGGGACTATGTTGCATTTCATTGTCAATAGCGGCAGTCAGAAGAACCTAATTTCAGCAGAGGTCGTCAAGCTGTTGGACCTGTCGATGACACCACACCCACAACCCTACACCATTGAATGGCTTCTCCAAGGATGAGATCTCCACGTCAACCAATAATCTCGTATTCCCTATACCATCAAGCCCTTCAAAGACAAGGTATTGTGTGATATTTCTCCCCTTGAAGTTTGTGATGTTCTTTTAGGCTAGCCATATTTGTGGAAGCGACATGTTGTGTATGCATCTAGACCCCGCAGTGTTATTATTACTTTGGGTAGACAATTGTACATGATACCAGAGGTAGCGCCACCAACCACTATTTCTTTAATCTTTGCTAAGAAATGCAGTAAGGTCATTTCACAAATCGGGAAGTTCATTTTCTTTGTGATCAGTTCTTGCAGTAAGAAAAAGGTCGTCGCCAAATCCATGACCTCTACAGAGATCCTCTCTTTGCAGTAGAAGAAAGTGTACGAGATCGTGCAAGAGTACATAGACATCTTCTCCTCACCCACCGGGGTACCGATGCATTACCAAGTTGAGCATCCAATTGATCTAACCCTTGGCGCACCATTGCCTAATGGATCGGTCTATCGTCTCTCGCTAATGGAAAAATGATGAAATCAAGTGCCAAATCCAAGAGTTGCTTCAAAAGGGGCACATCCAACCCAGCTCCTCCCCTTGCAGAAGCTCGATTGTGCTGGTGTAGAATAAATATGGGACATGGCGGATCTATATTGATTACAAAGCATTAAATAAAATCATAGTCAGGAACTAGTACCCAATTCCCCCAATTGATGACCTTCTTGACCAAATCAAGGGGGGAAAGTTCTTCATCACGATTGACCTAAAGTATGGCTACCACCAGGTTCCCATCGAACCAACTGATGTATGAAAGAAATCTTTTAAATCTAAAGAAGGTCTCTTCGAATGGTTGGTCATGCCCTTTGTCTTAACAAATGCACCAAAAAATTTCATGAGGTTGATGGATGATGTATTGATACCCTTCACCAACTCTTTTGTGGTGGTATATCTGGATGACATCCTCATCTTCAACAAAACTTGGGAGGAGCACATGTAGCATAATCAACAGGTTTTGGGCACTCTACGACAACACAAGCTATATGCCAACTTGGAAAAATTCTCCTTTGGCATGAACATGGTCCAATACTTGGGCTACATTGTTGATGAGCATGGGGTACATGTGGATCCAGCTAAGATCCAAGTCATTCGTGACTGGCCAGCCCTGACCACACTAAGTGATATTTAAAGATTCTTGGGACTTGCCAACTTCTATCGAAGGTTTGTTTTGGGATTCTCCCATATTGCATGGGCCCTCAACCAAGTAACCAAGGGTGGTGGAAAGGAAAAGTTTGCATGGGGGAAGGCACAACAAGCATTTTATGATCTGAAGCATCACTTGTGCTCAGCTCTAGTAATCTCCTTACCTGATCTACAACAACCATTCAAGATTGATAATGATGCTTCCGACCATGCTATAGGCACATTTCTCACTCAGCATGGTCATCTACTAGCATACCATAATGAGACACTCTCAAATACTGTCTGAAAATACCCCACCTATGACAAAGAAATGTATTCCATTGTGCAATCTTGCCGTCAATGGAAACATTACATTCTGGGAAAGGAGACAATCATCCACACTTATCAAAAGCCTATGCAGTTCATATAGACACATGGGAAGTTGTAGAATGACCGCCATCAAAAGTGGTCCACATACATATAGCAGTTCCATCTCAACATCAAGTATAAATCGGGAGCACAAATCATGTCGCTGACTACCTCAGTCTCCCTCCCATTGTTGCACTCACCACAATTCTCCATTCCTATGGGCATGAGGCATACGAGTGGCCCTAACTTTATCAGTGTGACGCTGACTTCGACACCACCTATCATCTCTTGGGTACAGGAGAAAATTTCATTGATTTTCACATCCAGGATGGATTGTTATGCCATTTGGGCCACCTCTATGTTCCCACAAGCGATCTTGCAAAGATGATTTGGGAGGCTCACTACAGTCGGATGGCAGGACATTTTGGCATGGAGAAAATTGTGGTCATTCTATAGAAACATTTTTATTGGCCAAAACTTCGACAAGACGTCAACAAGTATATCATATCTTGCACTGCCTATCCCATTTCCAATCCAACGATAAAGAAGCAAGGCTTATACACCCCTCTTCCTACTCCCGAGAGGCCTTGTGAATCCATCTCGATGGATTACATGTGTGGCCTTCCATCCACCAAGCATGACAATGATTGTGAGTTTGTGGTGGTTGATCAGTTTTTGAAGATGGCCATTATCACAGCCTGCAAGAATAACATAACAACATCATATACTGCCAAGCTCTTCTTTGAACGGGTGTGGGTCCATTTTGGGATACCACATGCCATCACATCATATCGGGACAATGGATTCATTAACACATTTTGGTCGAGTCTCTGGTCATTGTTGGACACCAAGCTCACTAAATCCATTGCTTTCCATCCCCAAACTGATGGCCAGACATAGGTCGTCAATCGGATGATTGTGCACATCCTGCGCATTTACAACTCTAATCATCTATGTACATGGGATGAGAGTCTTCCCTATGTTCAACACAACTACAACATGGATCTCCATAGCTCCATCGACCATAACCCATTTCAGGTGGGGCTTGGATTCCAACCCTTGGGTTCCATTTATGTTGCATTACCTCTTGCAACCACATAGGCATAATCTTCCCATGTTTAGTCTGAGGTTGAAAAAAACACCAGATTCATTGAGCAGATTCAACACATCCACCAACAGGTTCATGATATTTTGCAGAAAGTCAATGCTAAGTACAAGCAACGTCATGATAAATACTGTGTACCAAACCCATTTCAAGTGGGAGACAAGGTATGTTTACATTTGCAGAAAGAGTGACTTACAAAGCCCCATCGGAAGCTCCTCCCACTTCTATATGGGCCTTAAACTATCAACAAGGTTGTGGGTAGCAATGATTTTGAGCTTAACACTGCACCCTTCCTTGGATTGAACCTTGTGTTCAATGTGGACCTAATTTAGCTATATTTTCCACCATTATTGGACACCTCGGATATCGCAGAATAGTTGACACCAACATAGCTCAACCCTGAATGCATGGAACATGCATCCACAGTTTAGATAGTGGACACACAGGCTAAGGGCACTCGCCAGCAGAGGATCCAACTTTATCGGGTTGTCAAAGCAGGGAAACTCCTACACCAAGGCAAGTGGCTCACTTGGGGCGAAATTCAACATAAGCTTCCTCACCTGATGGGGGAACTCAACACAATGGAGACCATTTATTACTAAAGGGGGAGGATTGATCCAGGTGGATATTGGTGGCCACAACCCTATTCTAACTGGCTCCTCTTGATAGTTGTTAGTTCAACACATTCTTCTATAATTCTTTGTAATTTTAGGTTCCACACTTCTGGGGCTATTTGAAGCCCTACACAGCTTCCAGGTGGAGATTAGTGGCCACCCACATGATCCAACTGGCTTATTTTGGATGTTTTCATGTCATTACATCTTTTGATACTTCTAGGGTCGTTTTGGGGCCCTAAACAGTGTTTTTCTTGCTTCCCATAGTCAAACTGTAGATAGAGTCGGAGTTTGACGACATAATGTGTATTTCTCAAAAATACCTTTCGAATGGGATATCACACGCCTAAAACGGAGGTCATATGCAAAATTTGTGACCTCGGGAAGTTGAGGTACCAACATACCCATTGGGGCCCACATAACATTTGGCGTTTCATCTCCTAGGGTTAGGTTTTTTGGATGTCTGGGGTTTTGGCATTCACCAGTAATGTTAAAAAGGCCTCTGGAGCCTCATTATAATCATTCTTCTCAGACGGATGTGTGTAGCATCCATATATCTTCTTAGAGATAGCTACCACCATTCGAGCAAGTTGTTTCAGTTCTGCAGTTTTACAGTTTCAACCTATTTTATGTATTCAATAGAAGTTATTGTTCACTGGATATATGTTGTTGTTCTCGATATCTCTTTGTTATTGTATTCAGTCTATTATTCTTTTCATTCTGCTCATAAATACAGATCATGAGTACACCAGAGATGAAGGAATAGCAGATGCAACTTGAAGAGATTCTGAAGAAGGGGTATATATGCCCATGTGTGTCACCTTGGGGTGCCCCGGTATTGTTTGTGAAGAAGAAGGATGGTACGTTGAGAATTTTTATTTACTTCAGGTAGTTGAACAAAGTAACAATAAAGAACATGTATCATTTTCCAAGGATAGATGAACTCTTTGACCAACTGAGGGGCACACGAATATTTTCAAAGATTGATCTTAGATATGAATATCACCAAGTGAGAACTAAATAAGAAGACATCAAAAATATTACTTTTAGAACAAGTTACAGACATTATGAGTTTATAGTAGTGCCATTTGGGTTGACAAATGCACCAACCGTCTTCATGTGTTTAATGAATGGCATATTCAGAGAATACTTAGATAAGTTTGTCATTGTATTTCTAGATGACATACTTATTTACTCAAATTCTGAAGAATAACATGAGAAACACTTGAGGATGGAGCTGTAAGTATTGACAGAACATCAGTTGTATGCAAAGTTGAACAAGTGCTCATTCTACCAGAGGTGGATTCATTACTTGGGTCATATCATTTCAAAGGAAGGGATAGTTGTGGACCCGAAGAAGATAAAATCCATTGAAGGATGACCAACACTAATGAATTTTGCAGAGTTGATATTCTTCATGGGACTTGCAGGGTACTACAAAAGGTTTATTGAATGATTCTTAAAGATTGCACACCCAATTACATCCTTGCAAAAGAAAGGTGTGTGATTTGAATGGACTCTGGATTGTATAACGATTTTTCAATAATTAAAAAGTTTGTTGACAAGTGCACCAATTTTGAGAATTTTTGATCCTAATGAAGACTTCATTGTGTGCACGAATGCATGCAAGGAAGGGCTTGGTGGAGTCCTTAGTCAGAATGGGCATGTGGTATGTTACGAATCAAGGAAATTAAAATAGCATGAAATACATTATTCTACTCATGACTTGGAATTAGAATCCATAGTGCATGCCTTGAAGATGTGGAGGCACTAACTCATGGGAAAAACATTCAAGTTGAGGAAATACCATAGTGGTATAAAATATTTGTTTGGAAAACTATGTTCAAATGTCATACAAAGAATATGGTTGGAATTCCTCAGTGAGTATGACTTTGATATCAAGCATATCAAAGGAAAGGAGAACAAGGTGGTTGATGCACTCAACAGGGTGCACGATATGCATGCTACAACCATCAGCATGTATAAATCATATTTGAGTGACCGAATTTTAGAGGTTTCTAAATCAGATCAGGGCTATGTGGACATAAAGGAAAATTTACAGCAAGGAAAATTGCAATAGAAATTTGAAGGTTATGAGCTAAAAGAGGATGGAATCCTCATGTATAGGCACAGAGTTTATGTGCCAAATGATCAGGATTTGAAAAAAATGTTATTGTCAGAGATGCATAAAGTTCCTTATGTTGGGCACCCACGCTATTAGAAAACAATTGCAGCGATAAAAACACAATATCGTTGGCCATGCATGAAAAATGAGGTTCTTGATTTTATTGCTAAATGCATTGAATATCAAAATTTCAAGGATGAGCACAGAAACCTGGCTGGTTTGCTACAACCTTTGCCCATTCCTGAATGGAAATGGGAAGTTTTAAACATGGATTTAATTAAAGCTGCTTAGGAATGCTAAGCAACATGATTCTATTATGGTAGTGGTAGATAAACTTACTAAATCTACCCATTTGATTTCAGTGAAGTCAACTCATAAGGAAACCGACATTGTTGATATATTCATGAGATAAATTGCTAGGTTGCATGGTGTACCTAAGACAATTGTGTCTGACAAAGATCCCAAGTTCACATTGAATTTTTGGAGAGGGATATTCAAAGGATTTGGGACAAATCTAAAATTTAGCACAACCTATCATCTGGAGTCAAATGGGAAAACAAAAAGGGTAAATCAAGTGATAAAAGATATGCTAAGAATGTATGTGATGGACAAACCAATGCATCAGAAAAAATATTTACCTTTGGTTGAGTTTTCTTATAAAAATGGGTATCGAGCATCTATAAATATGATCCCATTTGAGGCACTTTATGGAAGAAAGTGAAACACACCAATGAGTTGGGACAACCTAGTAGACCATGCAGTGGTTGGGCCAAATTTACTTAGGGAAATGGAAGAGAAAATGGATAAAATAAGGCATAATTTAAAGGTTTCCCAAGATAGGTAGAAAAGATGTGCAGATAAAGGAAAAACCCACAGAGAGTTTAAAGTTGGTGACTATGTGTTTTTGAAAGTAAAATCTAGACGCAGTTCCCTAAAGTTGGGAAATTATCCTAAGCTAGCATCATGCTACTATGGACCATTTGAAATCCTAGAGAGGATTGGTCCTGTCACATATATGCTTGCACTACATGCATCCTTGTGTATTCATAATGTTTTCCATGTATCTTTGTTCAAAAAGTATGTACCTAATGCTAATCATGTGATTGATTGGAAGGTGATTCAGGTGGAGCTAGAAGGTGATTTTTGAGTGCGACCGGTTTGTGTATTGGATCGAAAAATCAAACAATCCTGGAATCGACCATGGAGCTAGTAAAGGTCCAATGTAAATGTACGATCCCGAGGATGCAACTTGGGAGCATCAGAATGTTATGCGGGAAAAATACCCACATCTTTTTGAAGACTTTTGAATATTTTGCATGTACATGTGTATATAATGCACTGAGGACAATGCATAAATAAGGGGGAGGGGAATTTAATACCCCTAATCTGAACCCCAAATTGTAAATGAAAATGTAAATGTATAGATAGTCTAGTGAGCAATTGGCACCAAGTTTGGATTCATTTTTGCGCACACCTGAGTAGTAAGAAAGGATTGTTTTCCAGAAAAAGAGCATGCACATTCCATAGTGTTGTGTGCACCTAAGTAAGTGTGTGTGGATTTTGCATCAAGGGAAGGGTGCACACATTCCACAATGTTTTTCACACCTGAGTAAGTGCATGAGGATTACCTTGAAGTGTGCATCGAATCGAGTTGTGTGTGTGTGTGTGTGTGTGTGTGTGTGTGTGTGTGTGTGTGTGTATTTGAGGTTGGAGAGCCTGTGTGTGGTTATTAGCCTGGTGAGTCCAGATGCAAAAAGGCCAGTGCGCATATCCTTGTATAATGTAATCACACTCAAATTATTAATGAAATCACATTGTTACGCATAGACCAATAAGACGAAAAGAGATGGGGAGATAAACTCCACTAAAAAGGGAAAAGGGGGGGGCTTGAGTCCAAGGGAATATTTATTTAATATTTCCAAAAAATATAATATATGGATATTTATTTATCCTAAGTTTCTAATGGATGGGAATGAGTCACCAAGTGGATAAATCTAATTCTAAAGGTGACTTGTTTCCAGTTATGAACATGCAAATATATGGTAAAAAATTAGTGTATTTTTGGGGAAAGGGGGTCCAATTCACTCATTTTTCATTATCAGTCAGACTATCTAAACGAGGGGACAACCATTACCTTATCTGCAAGAAAATATTGGAAAGTGGTTTCCATCTTGTAACTAGATTATTTGTTGTCGAAGAGGTAGGTTGTGAGACCCATGAGAATTCTCTCCATGTGATAGATTTGTTGTCAAAGAGGCGGGTTGTCATGCCTATGAGAAATATCTCTAGGTGAGAGATTTATTGTCAAAGAAGCGGGTTTTCAGGACTGTGAGCATTCTCTTTAGGTGAGAGATTTTCTAGGAATTGTTTCCTGGTGCGTTGGGCATTAGTTACAGGGATCTAAGACTTCCTATTCGACCTGTTGTTGAATCCCTAGAAGGGAAGTGGGGTAGTCGAGGGACTGTTGAGAAGAGAAGGGGCACACTTCCTGGGGTGGGATAGGCATGTGGGGAATGAGAGATTGTAGGCTAATTGCAACAGTTGGGCACCTTGGAATGAACAATTCTATTGATTATCATACCTTAGTATGGCATTAGGAATCCTTTTTCCTAGTGGAGTTTAAGCCCCAACTCGGGGGTGACCTGTTACTGAAAGTATATGAGAAACAGAGTCTATGGTTCGGAGGAACTTCTGAGATTTGTGCACAATTGGTGACTCCTTATAAAAAGATAAGTGTCCTTTATGTGCTTGTCTAATTTATTCTATGTTTATTCACCTATGTCTGATGTGGTTTTATTTCCTGTATGATGTTGCATATGATCAATTTTTGTTATTCTATGTAATGTTGTTTTCACATGTAAAGCATCATGTTGTATTCAGTCATTATTTTTGCACATGTAGAGTATGATAGTTATTAAGTATTCATGTTAGTTAACTTTGTAATAATGGTCATGAGATTCCAAGGCAAGCCTAGAATTGTCGTGTGCGCATGAAAATAATATGTGCGCGTAACAGGATGGAATCAGTGTGTGCATGTGGAAGCAGATCCGCACACACAAGGAAAATTGAATCTACGCTCGACACCAGAATGTTTGTGTGTGCAATAATAATCATTTGTTCAGAGTGGTTACACACGCAGTAATACTTGTATGCATTGAATGATCGTGTGCACAATTGTATTATGTGTTAATTTCGTTGTTATAACTAGTGTCTGAAGAGGAAAGTTTGTGTGGATCTATCCAGCTTGGGATCATGCACGTTATCTCATGTGTTTCTACGCAGATTAACACATGGTGTATAATCTTTTCTCTAGATTTTTGGAGTGGCATTGCTCAACAGTAAGATGGGGATGTTACAAAGTGGTATCAGGGAATTTGTTAGTGTTGGTAACAGGGGACATTACAGATGGGTATCAAAGATGTATTTAGGGAGTTTGCAGCAGTGGAGATGTTACAATGTGGTAAGGGTACCCAACTAGGAGGCTAGGTATGTTACAATGGGACACCTAACCTTCAATCCGCTTACCTATGGGGACACTCCCTTATGGAAGTCTCGCACCAGGGGTGATGCCTACCCTTCAAGATGCTCTCATATGGGGACACTCCCATATGGAGTTTCCACGCCAGGGGGGATGCATACCCTTCGAGTTGCTCACATACGAGGACACTCCCATATGGAGGTCCCACACTAGGGGGGCACCTACCCTTTGAGCCTCATCATAGAAAGTACATATTAATCAATCAACATGTATAAACTCTACCCCCCTCTAGTTTTGAACCTGTGACCTCCAAGGAGGAAACACATGTTCTTAACCCTTAGGCTCACTCAAGCTACACAAAACTAGTCAAATACCCAAAAACATTGGCAATGAGTGATTGAAATAACCCTAAAGACCAAAATGATCAAAATATTAATTACATGTTTAATTGATTAAGTGAGAAAAAAACCAAAGATAATTGAATTTAAAATTAATAAAATTTAAACAATTAATTTAATAAAATTTAAACATATAAATTAAGAAAATTTTACTTTCATTAATTAATCTTATTTTTTCTTATAAAAAGAATATTTACACTAACAAAAGATTACAAAAGTTGAGAGAATTATATTCAACTAGTGTACGACATGTCATATTTGTGTACAAGAGATACACTAGGTAGGAAATACCCTACCACATTCATTCATAGAAGAGGTTTTAAAATAACTCAAAAGTTCAATAATATATATATTAATTTACCTATGGGCATGAATATATGAATGCTACAAGGTAGGGGAGGAAGAAAACCACTCTGATCTAGGCGTGGATTGATTTAAGAAACATTTTGGTGGTTTTCAAAGATAGAGAAAGTAGGGAAAACAATTTTTTATCTGCTAGGTTTTATGTAACCTCTGCAATATTACATCATAACTGCAGCTTTGGGGATGGCGGAAGTTGCATAAGGGATCTATTCTTTCTCCTACAATGGGGCTCTCATAGGAAGTAATCGTGAAGGTGAGATTCGTCACAGATCCAATCAATCCAAAAAGTTAGTAAATCAAGAAGGAACCAACCACAAAGAGACAAATATTGGGAAACAGAGCATGTCAGACTCGGCAAATGGAGTAGCAGGACCAGGGAAAGACAAATACATGGAAGCCAAAACCACGGGTCTGATAGCACAACAAGAAGAAACTAGTCAGAAAAGAATAAGAAAACACATACCAAATCAAACAAAGTGCCAAAATACGAAATCACATCCAACAAAATAGGGAAGTACATTCAAAAAATGCAAGACTATGTATTCATAGGAAAGTTCATGGGCATTTGCTCCTTGTAGAATGCTCTGGAATGGTGGATCCAGATTCGCTGGAAGCCTATGGGAGAGATCGAGCTAAAACTAGGCTCTAAATATTTTTTACAACAATATTTACTAGTCTAGAAGATAACGACAATGATTTTGAATCCAACCCCTACTTTTTCAACTCAATTTGGTATGCTCCTTCACCCTTGATCAAAATAGTTCAGTCCATACAAGGAGGAATTCACCATCACCCCAGTCTAGATCAGACTCTACTCTCTTCTACAGGAATACTAGAAAGATGAGATTCTAGAAGGTATAGGAAATGCACTTGGTTGCTTTGTCAAAGTCTTAGAAGTTACCAAGAAAGGAAAATATACCTCTTACACTAGAATATGTTCTTACATCAATGTCTCCCAAGCATTTCCTGACTCCATATACCTCCGCTATCAAGATAAGGAATGGATACAACCCCTTGATTATGAACATATACCGTTCAGATGTTGCAAATGTTATGAGCATGGGAATCTATTTAGATTTTTCCCTCTAAACAAGAAACAAGAAAATACAAAGCCCAAATCTACAAAGGATGTAGATGGATTCGAAGCATTGAATTCTAGAAGATGCAACACGAGAAAATCCATAGTCTCAAACAACCAAGCCAATATTGCAACTAGTAACCAGTTTGAAACCCTTCATTCCTTGTAAGAGGATCTTCCATGAGGCATCATTCCAATAGAAAAACATCCTACCACACAAGAAGATTCGTAAAGTAAGGAAGTAGACCAGGAAGAATAAACAAATGCAAGAAGCTAATGGAGCACTTAGAAAAGGAAATAAAAGACCCAGACACAAAAATGACAAATGATGAAGAAGATGAGGGAGAATAAGAGGATCGAGAGGAAATAGAGTTAACCAAGATCGATCTGAAATCAATGGTGGAGTCTTGGAGACAACAGGACCCTAATACAACCCTGAAACAACAGATTCAATTGGTTGAAGAATCCCTAGTAAGAAGAAAAGAGAGACAATCAACATAAGAAAAAGGTAAGACATCCTCATCCTCCTCTGCACTTGGTATTAAAACTCATGCCTCAAAATATCCTATCAAACAAATCAAATAAGAAAAGAAAAGAGGGAGAAGAATGAACAAACAAATTCTTCAAGAAATAGGAGAAATGTTAGTCAACTCAGGAAGAATTACCCTGATGAAAAATTTGTTCCCTCTCAACCCCCATTGTTCCCCATGAAAATTCTCTCTTGGAATATTAGAGGCCTCAATGGAAAATCCAAACACAGAATGATGAAAAAACTCATTTTAAAAGAACGACCTACAATGATCCTCATCCAAGATTCCCTAACAATATTCTCAATACTCTACCATTAAAACTATGGAAATAATCTCAAGTCATAGCAATTTATTCTAAAGGAGCCATAGGGGGCCTCACCATCATGTGGAACCCTGAAAAAATCACCTTGACCTCCTTCTTCTCCACTACTTGAACTCTGTTATCCCACTTCAAAATTATTGGAACAACTTCGTATGGCTTTGGCACAAATATTTATGGCCTTCCCTCTTCCCCAACCGAAGAAATATTTACCAATTCCCTTAAAGCTCTCAATACCATCATAGGAGACAATAATTGGATCATTGGAGGGGACTTCAACATTATCACGTCCTTAAATGAAAAACATGGAGGAATAAGAAGGTTAGACCAATCATCCCTCAAACTCAAGGAGATTATCCCTAATATAAATTTAATAGACTTACCCTCCTCTAATGGAATCCACACTTAGAATAACCATTGCAAAGGATCTAATCAAGTGGATTCAAAGTTGTATATATTTCTTGTCTCATACTCTCTCCCTTTAATGGGCCTTTACTTAAACTCCTCCATCCTTCCTCACATAGGCTCAGACCACTGACCTATGAAGTTGGACCTCGTCCTCTCTGACACTCCTAAGCCTCATCCTTTTCATTTTTAATCTCTCATCCATCCTTCTTGGAAAGTATTGATTGTTTGTGGAAAGAAACAAAAACCATTCAAGGCATACCAATGTATCATTTCCAACAGAGACTAAAATATATCAAAGTCGAATTAAGAAAATGGAGCAAATAAACCTTTGGAAACATTTTCAAAGAAAAGAAAGAATTGGAAACTAAAATGGAACAACTCCAACAACATATTATTGAGAATGGAAGGAAAAAATGTTCGGCCTCAGAGGAAATAAATATTTAGACTCAATTAGACATCAAAGATAAATAGGAAGAGACTCTCTGGAAATAAAAATCGGGATTTCATTGGCTCAAAGAATGGGATAGAAAAAAAAAACTTTCATTGATCCACCATCAACAAAAGGCATCAAAATTGCATCACTTCCTTCAAATCAGCTCAAGGAAATCAACTAACTGAGCATGCAAAAATTGAATAGGAACTAGTTAGCTACTTATCTAACCTGTTGAAAGATCCACTACAGGACAGAGGGGAGGTCATAAAAAAAATAACCAACAATATTCTGAATTTGGTTTCCCAAGATCAAAATGGCGTTCTTCTAAGACTGACTACTTTAGAAGAAGTAGAGAAAGCAGTCATGGAAATGTCAAAAGAAAAATCCCTAGGGCCAGATGACTTCACAACAGACTTCTTCCAGAATTTGTTGCCAATCATTAAGCATGATGTTCTAGAACTGGTGGAATATTCTCGTCGCTTCTCTAAGGTTAATCCATCCCTTAATGCCTCCTTTCTCACTTGTATTCCCAAAGAAGTTAAAAAAAAAGATCCCAACAAATTTCAGCCTATTTCCCTTTGCAATGTTATCTACAATATTATCACTAAAGTCATCACCAACAGACTTAAGTCAATCCTTGTGCACCTCATCTCCTAGGAGAAAATTGACTATGTAGAAGGTAGACAGATCATGGATGGCATCATCGTAGCACATGAAATGATACATTCACTGAAAACCTCTAAATCCGTCAGAATGTTATTAAAGTTGGATTTCTCAAAAGATTTTGACAAATTGAGTTGACAATATATCCACCACACTTTGGTAGCCTTTGTTTTTTCTCCCACCTGGGTTTCCTGGATTTTGTCCCTCATATCCTCTACTATTTTTTTGATCTTAATTAATGGATTACCTTCTTCTACCTTCTCTCCCTCCTGAGTTATTAGGCAAAGTGATCCTCTTTCACCATTCCTTTTCATTCTTATGGCAGAAGGTCTAGGAAGAGGATATTTTTTAAATTAAAAAAATCTATTTGAAGGTAATTTAACAGAATAATTTTGATTTTTTTTTTTTTTAAATATTGTTTATTATCCCACAAATAAAAGTGAAGTGTTATACCATAAATTTACTAAATAAATACCGGATATACTTACCATAATGTTAATACCATTCATTAGATATTTATACAACTTATCTTCTCAATAATTCAACATTGACATTTCTCTCTTCCCCTACAAAATGGTATGATACATTTTTCTCCTCTACGAATCCCATCTATCCTTCAATTATTCTACTTTCATATTTCATAATTACATTAAACTAGTCACCCATATGGACTTGTATTTACTCAATGCACGCATTTCAAAAAATAAAGACAAAAAATAATTTGGTGTTTGTATCCAAAGTCGAGAGAAATACAAAGATGCTTATATCTAGACCTGGATGGACTAGAGCCTTGCTAGTAAAGGGAGTATTCTCCAATGATCCCTTCATCTAAAGCCCAAGTCTAGAGCCTTGATAGTAAAGGGAGTATTTTCCAATGACCCCTTCATCTAAATTTGGTGTGCATAGTTGTCCATCAAAGGATTCATCATTAACCAAAACAATTCATCATTACCCCCCAAAAAAACTCTAAAATTGCATCGTTGTCTTGTCTTTGAAAAAAATTGAACTATTTATACTTTGATTTGGAGTTATTATTTAGTGGACATGTTTTCCTGTTTTGATAAGGTTAGAAGGGTAGACAACCTATGGGATAGAGGTCCACTCCAGTTGGCTTCAGGATGCCTCATTCCTTGATAAGTCACAAGTTATTGCTATATATGGCTTGCAAGTTATTGGATATACTCTTGAGTTATAGTGGCAACCAATATACTTGATCTCGGGCCTAACCCAGATCAAACCTACCACTTAGCAATTCCCATGGTTAAAAAAAAACATTCATAATTCATAATGTCTTCTCCAAACATTGCTTTAATCTCTTCCAAACTCACTTCTCCACTTCATAATTATTCTTTTTTTAATTTATTTAAAATTTCAATTTTAAATTTAACATTATGGAAATCAACAAACACCCATCATAGTTTGTCTTCAATGAAAACTAATGTATTATCCACCTCATCCCTTCATTCACCAATAGTTTATTCCATGACATCATAGTTTGTCTTTCATAAACTCTAATGTATTGTCCACCTCATCCCTTCTTTCACCAACATTTTATTCCATGGCATAAATGTAATGGGTTTACAAATCAAAATGCACACAAAAAAAGTCAACAATCTCACAATATCAACAATCTACTTACACATTTATTGAAGACCAAAAAAAATTCAATTGATATCTCTTCATGGCCAATTCGCTCATGATTTATTATAACTATAAAGGGTTTTCCCTCTTTGTAATCACCAACAACATATACAAAATAAAGTTTAGAAACCCTTGAAACCCTTTTCCAACCTTCTTTTAAATGTTGTCCAACTTTAGAGCTTAAAACTAATACTCGAATTTTCCAAGGCAAAGAGTACTCTCCTTCTCAATGAATCATTTATGTATACAATAGAGGAAACAAACTAACATGATTATCCATTCACCAATGTATAAATTTATGGATGTATAAATTTATGGAGAATGTAAAATTACAATTATATTATCTAATTTTATAAGGTAATATATATACAGTTTGAGTGAGCTTAATGGTTAAGAACATGTATTTCCTCCTAAGAGGTTTCAAGTTCAAATTCAGAGGGGGGTAGGGTATGTATACCTCTGTAGACTTTACCAGTCAAATCGCTCGGTGGAGGGGGTCCGTTGTCCTACAAACAAAGGGGTCTCATACACCAATTTGGTGTCTAACTTGACTGTGACCTTAAAAATAGATTATATATATATATTAAAAAAAATTATTGGAATAGATGTGTCATACATTTTGTAGTTATGTAATAAAAAAATAATCATTGTTGTGTTGTACCATGGAATAATTGTTAAGCAATAACATGGAATAACTATTGAGTAGTGGTAAGGAATAAATGCAAATCACTAATAGACAATGAATGCTAAGCAATAATAGTTGGCTAATTAATTGTTGGTATTTTTTGGCGAGTAGAATTGGAAAACCACAAATGGTTTATGGTTTTGTTATGCCTATTTATTGAGTGCTAGGGTTGGAGGAAAACATAGTGTGTGAGTTTTAACTTTCTATTATGCTGCCAGAATTTCTCCAGAATCCTTATGTTATTGTTGAACACTCTTGTTGAGGGAACATCAAATCTATAATGTAATTTAACCATTTAATTGTTGAATAATACATTGAGTGTGCTTTAGAGTGTGGGGATTTTCTCCTAGAAGTATTTTCCCCATGAAATCATGTTGTTTAATGGTTGTATGTTTCTATGTTGTTTATTATTGTCGGAAGCGTATTCCACACCTCTGCTTCCTTTCATTTGATATTAAAGCCTAATCACTTCAGATCCAAGTTGTTAAGGACAAGTTTTTTTTTTATCTAATCTTGGTTTGAGTGGGATCTTTCATAGAAGGAAATCTCATTGTAGGGAAATTGTAGCATCCCCAATTTTAATCCCCACAATTAATGTAATTGTGTAAATGTGATTTAGGTTGGTGAGCCGGTATGTTTTGGGTAGGAGAGATTTTATTGATCAATATGGCCAAGGGTCGAAATATGTTAATTGTACATTGAAATGATTATTAATAATAAGAATAATTGGCTACAATATAGAAGAGACGATAATGATTGGGGGCTATGATTTCACAAGGGAGGGGGATAAAGGGGGGTCGAAGGGGAAACCCATGTCTATTTTCCTAAGTTAATGTGTCATTACCATCCAATCCTTCCTTGGCTTATCAGGCACTTAATCACTAAGTGCATGTAATAGGTTGGGTGAGGGATTAAACTCACCTAGTAATGGAAGCATGGGTTGAGTAAAATCATTATTGGGAAGAGTGAGAGTCAAGCAAGCATGGGAGAAGAAGAAAATCCAAGTAGGAAAACGGGACGATTTTTACATGTTGATTAGGATTAGAAAAGGGGGATTTGGGTGTGGGGAAAGATAACCATCTTTGTTGTGTGTGCGAACATCCATTAGAGGGCTGATTTTATGTTGAACTTGTGGGTTGTGTGCCTATAAATTGAGTTGTGAGCATGTAGTGCATTTGTCCTTTTGAAGAAATGGCTTAAGAGCCTTGAGAAGGATATTATGGGCACTCTTGGAACAACAGGAAATACCTAGAGTCCCCAACTATGAGATTTGTTGGCCAACCATATGCATTGAATCCTCGAGGGAAGTAGGAAGGCCCAAGAGAATGCGTGGTATAGAAGGAGGATCCCATTCCTTGGGTTGTCCAGGTGGAGGGGAAAGAGATCCAACATATTGAAATTGTTTTTGGAGTAGAAACCTTGAAATTGGGCACCTGAGTGTGTGGACAGTGGACACAAAATCTAGACCTCCTTGTGGACTCATATCCTTAGCTCGAGGGTGGCTTGTTGTTGAGAGAAAATCATCAACAAGCTTATGGTTGGGAGGAATATCCTTCATACACAACTAATTGGTTCATCTAAATAAAGATAAGTTTATTGTTATCTTTTATCAAGTTTATTCCACTGCATAAATGAATATTTGAATGTTTTTGTGTTTACTTGAATGAATACTTTCATGTTTTTCAATATGTTGTTAGTTGCATGAGAACTATGAGCCTGCTTCCCCTCAGTTTATTTTATATGTATGGGTAATTTTTAATTATGTTTTTAGCAGGATAGGTATGTTAGAGTTTGGTATCATAGCTTTTGGTTCAACACCGAAACCATATGGGCCAAAGACCAATGAAAATTTGGTAAATTTGATGTTGTAGAGTTTGATCTGTGTCGAATTTGGGGGGAAATTGTAAAATTAAAGTGAAATTCCCAAATTTATAAGCAAATTCAAGTTGAACTTGCACTCAAAATGGTTGAATAGATTATTAACTGCATTGATATGCAAGTTATAGAGTTAAAAATTGGCTTGGGAGGTTGAATTTCATGTTTTCATGGTGACTATAAGTTTGGAGAATCAATGGCCCAAATCACATTCCACTTGGTGATCAATGACCAAGATTCATTTCGGGTTGGTTAAAAGTTTCAATATCGTCGAAGAAATTTTTTTCTTTCACCAAAATATTTTGTATTTTGGAGAAATTCGATGAAGTGGAAATAAAATTTAATTCATTAAAGAAGAAAATCACCAATTGTCGATGGACAAAAGTGGAAGTTGCTGAAAAATTTTGGAGTTCAACAAAGTTTAGCGAAGTATGGTTAATCAACAATTGAGATCACATTGATATTGATATCAACAATCCATATCCAACGTGGTTTAGTCATTAATATCTAAGTTAAACGAATTCAACAATGTGAAAGGAAGTCCTCAATCGTCGATGGAGCTTTTTGGAGTTCGGTGAAATTATGCAAAGTAGGGACAATTTCGTGGTTTAGCAAAAAAGAAAATTGTCGATCATTGATAGATACTTTTTTGTTGATCGTTGATATAAAGTTTTCGTTCGATCGTCAATAGATAATTTTTTTCAATTGTTAATAGAATGTTTTTGACTGATCGTCGATAAATATTTTTCACAGATCGTTGATAGAAGGTTTTCAGTCGATCATCGATAAATACTTTTTCATTGATTGTCGATAGAAAGTTTCCGACCTATCATTGATAGATACTTTTTTTTCGATCATCAATGAATTTTTTTGGAGGTCGATGAAAAAGTGGATTTTTTCCACAATCGTCGATAGATTTTTTTAGAAATCGTCGATTGTCGATGGAGCTTTTCGGAGGTTGTCGAAAAAGTGGGTTTTTTCCAATATCGTCGATACAAAGGATTTTACCGACCGTCAATAGGAGAAATATTTGGATTTTCGATGAGGGAAAGGAGGATGATGACATGGCCAAGTCAAGGAATGACAAGTGGACATTAAAAACTATGTGTCATGTCGTGTCAACCATATTTCCACATTAGCAAAGATAATAGTTTTATAAAAAAAGTTTGGAGACAAAAACTTGTTTTGGCCATAACAGGAGAAACAAAAACTCATAATTAGATGGAATTTATAGGGTATGACCATGAATTCAAATCCTACGAAAGTGTCAGTGAGGGCCACTATCCATTTATGCTTAAATCTTCTAGAAAACAAAAAATAATTATTTTTAAATATCTAGGTTATTTTCAGTAACCGGGGCCAGATAAAGGTGAAATGTTTATAGGGAGTCCAAAAAGAATGCATGAAGATACCCAGTTGGGATTTTAGCCAAGTTCCAAATGTTTTGGTGTAGATGAGAAAAAATTCCAAAACTCACTATTCCTTGACACTTTTTGGGGATTTTTCAAATCTTTGGAGGAGGAAAAGGGACCCGTATCACAAATCTGGAAAAAAAATGTTTAGCGAACTTTTTACCTCCTCAAAAATACAAATAACTTTGTCTTGATGAAGTTTCTCATAGTTTTTCTTTGTTTTGAAGATAGTCAGTTTTGGTTAAAAATTATAAGTCTGGAGAAAATGTAAAAAGTTTAAAGTCATCAATTCTAGATTTATGCAGAATTTGACTAGAGCATAAAATTCTAAATCTGAAATTTTTGTGTGTTCACAATCATAAATCCTACATGTGAAAGAATTTATTCTCTGAGTTTAATTATACCAGTGAAATAGGTGAAAAACTGGTGAAATTATTGAGTTTAGAGAGCCATAACTTTTAGCTAAAAAATCAGAATAAGGCATGGGTATATCCATTGGAAAGTTAATCTAGGGTAAAAATAAAGGAAGATTTAATTTTTGCAATGAAACATTTAGTTGTTTCATAAATATGTAGAGAAAAGGGAAGTTGGAGTCCGTGAACCCAACAATTTCTCAATGTGAGTTTTCCAAACAACGTCAATTTTGGAAAAAACATTTCAAATTGATAGAATCACATGCCATATGTGAGTATTGGGTAAGGAAGAGTGAGGGTACTCATGATGATTCTTACACAGTGATATGGAGGAACATTTGGAAGTACAACAACTTGGTAATGGATAGAGGTTGAGTTTTAATAGCAGGGTATTGTTGTTGAGCATGTGAACACTCAAACATGGAATATTAACAAGAATATCAAATTTCCTAAATGAAGACTATGTGGGTCCATTATAGATTATCATTCTAGATAATCTGTGGTCATGGAAGCAAGGTAGAACTTGTAGAGTTGGCTAAGACAATAAAGGGCTTGCAAAGGGAAGTGCAGAGCTACATAGCAAGTAATGGAAAGTGGATAAAGGGATTAAAAAGAGAAAATCCAAATTAGTATTCAACTACTATATAGTCTAAATGAATTGCAGATACATATCTACATGGATTCTCACATGAAACATGCATCTAGCAGGTGAAGGATGTCTTTAGTAGGAATTGGTAGATAAGGGAGACTCCTTCACCTTGAATTTAAAATTGAATTGATGGTATCAAAGCTTGTTGTAAAAGAGGGAAATAATATCACGAGGTGATGTGTGACTTGTGATATGGGTGAGTCATCTTTATGTGAGAAAATAGGAATTCCTAGAAAAGAGTTCCAATCCATAAACCAAAAAATTGTATCTGAAAGTATTGTGAGAAATAAATCCACTTATAAATAAGAGTTCACAGTGGAAGCGAGATATAGGTGCAAGGAATTCAATGGCTAAAATAATGAAGGTTCAATCATTTTAAAGGTGCCAATGGAGAAATAAAGAAATGAGTGGTTATCATATTGCATTGATAATATTCAGCTAGAGTAATGCTTGTACAACATTAGGGAATACTGAAAGTTGAGGCATAATTTCTTGAGTGGAAGCAACTGACAATAGTAAATATTAGCTACGATTGCAAAAAGGGAAAGTTGGACTTGGATGGAAGGTGATTAGCAAGAAGAAACAAGGCACATATGAGAAGAATGAAGGCACACATGGAATCAAGGATCTAGATGAATTCAAGGATAGCCATCTACAACACATAAAAATAAAAATAAAGCTAGAAAAAATATGCATTATACAACATACTAAAAGTGATGCATAATGCATATAGGAAAGATAGAATGCATGTGCACTAGTAAGCATGATGAGATTAAATGCTTGGTGCATATTGACATGCATATGAATTACATACTAAGGGTAATATGCTATTATATATATGGAATAAAGTTTCTTTTATATTTGAATGAGACTAATGATGGATTATGTTCCTAGGAAAGGTTTATAGCATGTATGAAAGTGATGATGTTTCAACTACATATGACAACCATCCATATAAATACAAATGAGGATGGTAAGAATGTTGATCGAGAAGTTTGTGAAGGGAGCCTATGAGCTTATACAAAATACCAATTGATCAGGTAGCATCAAGTAATTTGATAACAACCATGCATGTATGCATTTGGTCTCTTATGATGTTGAAGGGGAATTGAGGAAATAATTCCCTTAGTAAAAATTCAATATTCGAATTGATTTGTAAAGGTGGAGGGACTCAAGTATACAAATGTTGTTTAATGACTGAATGCAATTATATGAAATTTAATTTCATATTACGTTATGTTGGTTATGCCATCATAACCAAGACAAGTCATGAGACATGTTCCTACTATAGAAATGGATGCCAATAGAGTTGACCATGTGTGATACCATGATGTGGTTGGATATGGAAGGGATATAAAGTTATACAAGTACTTGTTGATATTCCTACTTATAATCATTGTTTGGACTATAACCCCTTTGTCGACACTAAATATCACTAAAGGATTATATTCCTAGTGTTGTGTATGGGTCAAAGAGGAAGGCATCCAAATGATCAAGCAAGTATAAGGGAAGAGCCATGATGATGTGTTGAGGTGTTGGCTAGACTTTCCAACTAACCATAGTGGAATTCATGATGTGTGTGTGTGTGTGTGTGTGTGTGTGTGTGTGTGTGTGTGTGTGTGTAGCATTGTAGATTCAATGGAAGGGTGCATTGTGTAGATGTGGACATGGGTATTGGTAAATTGGTTTATTGGAAATATTATAGGGAATTATGTAATTCTAAGTATGTTGATAATGCATAATGAATGATAGTTTCATTCTAGTTAATGTTATTAACAACTGGAAGTGATTGAATTCTTAGAGTAATATAATTGTGAGATCACTTCACGGTCTGATTGAAAATGTTGCAATGAAATAACAATGTGCATGAATACTGACAATTTATTTGGATTAATGAAAGTTGAAATAGATTGCAGGTAGATTGGTCTTGGATATGGAAATGGTGTAAGCCCGTAAGGAATACCAATACCTACTATTGCAAGATCCAAACATTATGAGAATGAATCTCATGCTTGGGAAATTTTATTTCCTATATGAAGCATATTTGGAAATTAATAAGTGAAATTGCTATGATGATATCTCATGATGACTGTATGTGTGTGATACAACTGAGATGGTGAATATTAAATATAGAAAGATATGGAAGAAGGCTATTTTTATGACATTGGAACCCTATTGTTTCCACATGTTACATATTTCTAGCATATTCTTTGTATCAAGTTGGCACTCTCCTTGCAAGTTAAAACCTTGGCAAATGATGTATCACTGAGGGACTGTGTAGCAGTGAAGGGGATTCATGAGCCTAGAGGGTGAGTATTTCAAGGAAGAGTCAACTTAATAATTCATATGGCATAGTGGCTAGAATAATGAAGATGCATCAGAAAAAGGACAATGAGATTAATTATATCTCTTGGCATCTTTGTGAAGCCCATGATATTCATACAAATAAGTGTTGCTTATGGTTACAAACTTACTCTTGAATAAATGTTGCATTATGGAGTTGAGGAATCCTATGGAAAATATAATTGTTATATGATAATGGCTATAACGTGTATGTTTTCATGATGATTGTATAGGAACGACTGGAAAATGAAGACATGAACTGAATTCTTGGAATTAAGAGCATCAGAAGGATGAAAATCTCAAGAATGAAGGCATGGAATAAGTAAAGTCTAGTGGACTTGTTATGTCTTAGAAGAACAAAAGTGAGAGCTAGAAGATGCAATGCAAGAGGCACATCTACACCTATTTGAAATTTTGGATATTCCATTATCATAACTAGATTTCCTAAATCCACGACTCTGATACTTCTTGTTTGACCTTGTGTAGAGCCTTGGAGGGAAGTGGTATAGCCTGAGGGACTGTGGTGTAGAAAAGGGAGTACACTTCCTTGAGTTGTGCATACCAGAGGTTTTTGAATGCAAAGATATCGTCACTTGATGCGTCGATAAACTTCTCCAGAATAGAAGAACCATCCCATTGCAAAGTGAATCCCATGTTTCATTGGCACCATTAGTATCTAAGAATATGTTGATATTGTTGGAGAGGAACTTGGTCTACAAAGAAGAAGAAGAAAACTTCAACAAGAATATCTACAAGATCTTGCCTCAATGTCAGAAGACCTATCCAGGATTCAGGTTAGTTCTTTAAAATACCCATATAAAGAAATTGCTTGGTTATTCACTTGATTTGTTGGTCAAGATTCTACAAAAACTATTCCCCGATGGCATTTTCTATATTGTGTTTCACTGTTCACGAGAACACAACCTTCGAATGGGCCAATATTATCTCAAATGAGGTTACTACGCGGATAATAAATTTCAAGACTGAGAAGATATTTTATATGGCATCTTAGTTGGTGTTCGCCATCACTTACAGTCATATTTTTAAGGGATTAATAATTGTTAAAAGGGTAAACTCAGAGGTGGACCCTGTAACTATGTGGTATCAATCTCTATGGAGGAAAAAGGTTGGCCACCATTTTTATGAAGTATATAATAATTTTGTGTCTGAGTTTAAAAAGTTACTATTTGGAGAAGATACTTTTCGACTCTCATTAGAATCCTCAACTTTTCTAAACAGAAAATGGATGATTATAATATCATCAAGGTTTTTTGTTCTCACGAAAAACCCATATTTCTTCCATATTATGTGTTTGACAAATTGTTTATTATAGAAGTGACAAGATAGTACAAATTATGGTTTCATACCTTTTACAAAAAAATAAAATAATAGTTCATCTCTCTTCCCTAGAAGTTTGGTGAAATTCTCCTAAGAGGAATTGCTAAGATTGATGAATATGCTTCCTATTTCGACCATTTAAACATGAGATTTGCAAAAGATATCAAGGGATTTGACCCTAATCACCATTTTTACAATAATATGGTTTCATTCAGGCTCAACCACTCACTCATCAACACTCTTATATATGGAGAAGAAGAGGGTGTTAGTCATGACCCTAATTTTCAAGAACTCGATGGAAATCCCTACGATATAGAGACTATCATAAGCATAAAAAAAACCCCATAAGGGGAGAGTCAAGCCCTCCAATGAAAAGAGTGCTCAGTTTCCCATTGTTTCTTGAAGAAGTGTTCTACCCAAGGTAAACTCTTAGCCTGGAGTGACCCAATAAAGAAAAACCCAAAGCAGTAATTTAGGGGACGACGAAGAGAAAAACCCTCCTCAGGGGAATTTAGAAAATCCCCAGAAATTAAAGGTCAAAAGGAAAAGAACTAATTCTCAGCAAGGGGGACAAGAAATACATGCACCTAAACCTGACATGTTGTTGGATGACATGGACCTGAATGTTGACATCGATATTATTAACTTCCCAGATGAACAAGATCTTGATACAGAAAATGTACCGCATATTTCTACACTTGTTATCGAGGATGAGATTTTTTATGATAAAGAAACTTTCTCTTTTCAAAATGCCTCATTTGATAAAGATTCTAAGAAAAAAAAAATTGAGAGGACCTCAAAGAGTAAGAGGGGAAAAACATGGTCTACCATTGATACTTGAAACATGTTACCATCAAATTTGTCTTCCATTCAAAAGGTCACATGGGATGCATTGGACTTTTCAATTGCTAATATGGAGGAGGAAAATGCTCAAAGAGTCAAGTAATTGGAAGAAACTCTTATGCCACCACACATTTTGTCTACCCCAATTGCCATGATTCATCCTGATAAGAGTTTCAAGAAGTCCTAGGATCAAGTTGAAGAGTTAAAGGAATTTCAAATTTGATTATTTCCACTCGACATTTTTTCAAGGAAAATATAAAGAAAAGGATGTCATTGATATTAGAGTCATTGGATTTGGAAAAAATATTTTCCTCTCTCGGCATCAGAGTGCAGAACACTAAGGAGTATTTGGGTGTAGATCTAAAAAATGATGAAGGTTTTTATGTTGATGGAGTTGCAATTTTTGTAGCAAAGGTCTTAGCAATGACAGATCGGATGAGAAAACAAGAATGTATACCCTCCCAGAGCCATATTAAACAATTAAAGGAATATTGGATTGAAAAAGCAATGTATTAAAGGGATTGTTAATGCAATTAGATGATGTGTCATGAAAGAGAACGAAAGGATATTCAAAGATTATTGGCTTGGATATTGTTGGCACCACCATTGAAGTCTTAGTCCTGAAATTCATCTCAAGTTCAATGCTTATGACTCGACAAAAAATTGAGGAACAAATTGAAGAACTGAAGAAAGCATCAGCTGAAAAGTTTGACACTATGGTTGAGTTCACACATGATGATATCTACAACTGGCTTATTGAATATACCAATAAAAATGAATATATTTAAAATACTTTGCAAAATATATCTATTGACTATAAAGAAGTCGAGCACGAGTTGTTTAATATTAAAGTGAAACAAGAAGTGATCGTTGCCCCATTAAGGGACTATATTAAAAAATGGTTAAGCAACTCCATTGTCAATATTTCAGATATATTAGTAGAAGCAGTTACAACCGGCCCTCTAGCTACGGCAAACAAGAGTACAAAAGACACAACAACAAGAAAGTAAAACGGAGAGATTTCATCATAGTAAGTCTATGTTGATCACATATTTCTTCCCTTATCAGATTTTCATCCAGTTATTCTTCTTCTTTAACTATAAAAGTATAAATGAATCCTGATAAACTTATTCTGTCTTCTTTCCAAATCATGTTGTTCAAGATCTGCCCATGTTCCTCTTTCTACTTTCTACTTTCTTGTACATATTTTCTTTATGGTCCACGTGAGCCCCAATCCCAGTCCAATGGACAAAAAAATGAATTTCATGCGCTGTAATAGACATTATTATTTTTGAGAAATCCCAGAGAACTAATTCGGGATCAATTTTGACTGTATTTTATAAATCCAAGTTTTGAGTATAAAGTATTTGAAGTTGATCTATCAAAATCTTCTTTTGAGATCCATAAGTATTACTGTTTAAAAGTTCTCTCATGCACATGGACCATCTTCTTTTATTTTGAATGTGATCAAAATATTTATTTCTACTATGATGGATGTGAGGATATTTTTATTTTCTGTAATGTGTGATGTTTGAGATTCTTGGTCCACTTCTTAGGAATTCTCCTTTATAAGTATATTTTTACTTTTCAACACTTTAATTTTTCTTGAGCATTAAAGATTGGACTATATTGTGTGATATGGTCCTCTATTATTCTTGATTTGAAATTACAAATAAAATCATAAGCCAAAGAGGAGTATCGTCTCTCTAAAAGCGTAGGAGGATCTATATCCTCGTGAGGTTTCCATTTTGGTCATGATGAATTTAAGCGTCAACATTTTTGGCAACCATACTGGGGAACTAACTTGAATATTAAAGTTGGTTTTATACCAGAAACTCATATGACTTTTCCTCAGGCTAACCATCCCCAGTTAGAAATTGGATTGAATAACCAATGAAGTATTTTGGACTAGTTATATAATCTTATAATAATAACAACTAGAACTAGAGAAGAACTAGAAGGGTCTTGGGAAACACTAGTTCAAGAAGAATAAAGATAAATTCTTCGAAGATAAAGAAGAGAGGAAAGGAAACACCAGAGAAATGAAAGACGAGCTCAAATGGCATAAGAGAAAGGCATGAATTGCAGTTGGATGAGTACAGAGGACCAATCACCATAAGCAAGAGAAATCAGTTGCACATCTCAGAAGTTGATAAGCATCCTCTTGAAGAAAAGAAGAAACTTTCAGACATGGATGATACAAAAGACTGAAGAGAATAAAGACATGAAGAAAGACGAGAAGGAAGGCGAGAGGAAAGGAGACATGAAGAAATATGAGAAGAAAGGTATAGAAACCTAAGAAGAAGGGTAAGAGACTCCAGCCTTGACCTTCGAGGAGAACAAAATGAGCTCCATTTTCTTCGTAAAGGTACTTTGAAGATATTTTATAGAGATGGAATGATTGATGCTAAAAGACATGTTGATTTTTTTTGGATGTTTGTGATTTCCATATTCTCAAACATGATGATATAATGGTAAGATTGTTTCTCCAAACTTTGTCGGACCAAGCTTATGAATGGTCCACATCATTTCCCATGAGATCAATTGACTCATGTTATGATATTGAAACGATGTTCTTAAACATGTTTTCTCCTCTAGTTGCTTACCATACTCTTGTTACCAAATTCACCCAAATATGTCTAAAGAAAAATGAAAGGATAAGAGATTTCAATTTGAGATTCAATAAAACGTTGAATAAAATCCTTGAAGAAAAGAGGCCGAATGGTCCAATAATACTTGGTTGCTACAAAAATGACTTGTTGTCCAATGTGAAGTTCGCTATTAGAGCTTCTCAAATTGATACTTTATATGAAGCAATGATCAAAGCTACAGAGATGGAGGAAATCATGATTGAAGTAGGCGTTGACCCTGAAATTATCCTTGGAAGAGTGCAAAGGCAGATAGATAGTTTGAATATTGATGATCAAGGAGAATCTAGTTCAAAGAAGAATGAGGATAAAAATCCACGACCTAGTGAAAATCAAGAAATAGGTGGAGGATTCTTTAAAGGAACTATCCCAGATGTGAAAATAGATCATGTTGCAGCTCATTAGATGAAGCAAAAAATGGAGATTGTGCAGATGAACATAACCATCAAATAAATGCAGAATGAAATAACAAGACTAACAAAGAATGATAATTTCATGCCTAATCCAAGGATTTTGGTTCCAGAACAAAGAAGGAACCCTACCCAAGAACAAAGAATGAGGTTTTAAAATTCTGAGAACAAACAAAGACAGAGAGTTCCTAGGTCGCCAAATCCTAATGCAATAATACTTGATGAGACATACAATGAGGAAATAGTTTAACGAGAAAATGATTGTATGCCATAAGAAATTTGGGAATATGTACATACGGATGGATGTGAGACATCCATGTACATATTTTAAGATGAAGAGAATAATCCTATCTCATAAGAAATTGTTGTCCAAACACGGGCACTAGTAAATAAGTCTAAGAATAAAGAGAATTCTGAAAAAGAAAAAGAAAAAGATAATGAAAAAGATAAGGAGAAAGAGAGTGATAAAAGTAAAAAAGGGAGCACAAAATTTAAAACAAAACAAAAGACTCCCAACCCCCCTCGGATGATATACAATGTTGTTAATGATCTAAGCAAGTTAATAATTACTCTACCTTTTGCAAAAGTAGTAAAAATTCCCCAACAGAGGGAAAACATCCTAAAAATGTTGGATGAACTAGCTAGGAGAATTGAAGCAGTTATTGCAAACCCGAAGTAGAGTCAGAATACATCAATAGTGAAATTAAGAGGAAAATTTCCACCTTTCTACATTTTAATAGAAAATCATGACATTGTGCTCCAAAATTGTTTGATCGATTCTGGTGCGACAAACAACATCATGCCTTTGACAGTGATGGAGGTACTTGGAATGAGATGCACCAAATACTATGAAACAAGCGAGGGCATCTATGAAATTGATTCCAGGAAGGTACCAACCTATGGAGAGATTAAGTATTTTTATGCCTGGATTACCATCTCTCCCCATATCATTATAGTTTTCACTATTGTGGTGGTGGACCTTCTTCCATCATACAGAGTTGTCCTTAGAAGAGACTGGTCATTAGTGATTGGTGGCTATATAATAAATGATGGAACCTGTATGATGTTTCCTGACAAAGATGGAGCAGTAATCAAGGTTCCTTGTGAACCCAGAAGATTATTTTCTTTCAAAAAGAAGGATAACGAACTGATGGAAAATTATATAGATGTTGATGTTGGGAATTATGCCATCCTAGATATGGAGAAAATTGAGGACACAAAGAGGGAAGATAATTATTTTCTCGGGTATTGGATAATTTCGTTCAATGGATCTTGTTCAAGCTCAGGAAGTGGAGTTGGGATTGTACTAAAAATCCCTAAGAAGGTCGTATATCCACATGCCATCAGACTAGATTTCCCTTGTATAAATAATGAAACAGAGTATGAAGCCCTAATTCAAGGCATGATCTTGTTGATGGAGATGAAGATTGAACATTTGATTATGACCAGGGACTTGGAGTTGGTTATAAATCACATCACTCAAAAGTATAATATTAAAAAGGAAAGGCTCAAGTTATATTTCAAAAGAGTGAATGAATTAATGGAGGCCTTCAGTTCCTTCAACATATCATTTATTTTGAGGGATAAAAATAAAAAAGTAGATTCTTTAACATTGGTTTCTTCATTGTCAAATCCATATGACATCCAAAGTGAGACATATTTTCAAGTGAAAAGAGTTTTCTGACCCTTGGTGCCAGATAAACAATATTATCTCCAAGTGTCCGAGAATGATGAAGACTTAAAAGTTTTTTTGGTAAATGAAAATGATGTTGAAGATAATAAAATTGCCCCTGGTCCAAAGAATTGTGTCCAATCTGAGTCTCTTTTCATGAGAGATGATCATATAAAAAGTCTCAAGGAAGAAGTATCAGTCTGGAAAGTACAAGAAACAAAGAAAGTAAATATTGACACTGATAGTTCCCCGAAGTAAGTAAATCTATGAGTTGATTGTATATCTGAAGAGCCTGATCAATATATTTCCCTTTTCAAAGAATATTTTGATGTTTTTTCTTGGAGTTATGATGCCCTGAAACACTGTGATAAATCAATATTTCAGCGTATTGTTCCATTAATAGAAGGAGAAAATCCCTTTAAGAAGAAAATAAGAATGATGAATCCTAAGTTAAAACCATTGGTGATGATCGAATTGGATAAATTGAGGAAATATGAAATCATATATCCCATCATACATTCTGAATGGCTCTCAAACCCAATGGTTGTGAGGAAAAATACAGGGGAAATTCAGATGTGTGTGCATTTTAGATATCTCAATAAAGAAATCATAAAATACAATTATCCCCTACCTAACATGGAATTCCTTCTTCAACAAGTTATTGGGTATGCTTGTATGTCCATGTTAGATGGATTTTCTGGATACAATCAAGTTTTAGTTTTAGAAGAAGACAACTTTCATAACACCTTGGGAGACGTATGTGTATGATTGGATGCCATTTGGTTTAAAAAATGTTGGAGCTAATTTCCAAAGGGATATGGACCACACATTCAAAGGCTTTATAGGAATATTTATGGTGGATTATCAGGATGATCTAACACTCCATTCAAAGGAAATAAAAAAATGTATCCATCATCTAAGGCAAGTGTTTGAAAGATGTAGATTGTATGGGGTTTCTCTGAATCCGAAGAAATTTTGGTTGGTGCAGCTGAAGGGAAGTTGTTGCGGCATATTGTTTGTAAAGAAGGAATTTATATTGATCTATAAAGGTTCATAGCTATCAATGAACTCAAACCTCCATCTTCTAAAAAAGGAGTGCAATCATTTTTCAGAAAGATATTTTTTGTGCAGAGGTTTTTTCTTGATTGTGCGAGCATAGTAAAACTGATTAATCTATTTTTGAAGAAATATCAAAGGTTCAAATGGACTTCAGACACACAGGAGGCCTTTAATAACATTAAAAGAGAAATTACTACACCATTGGTGCTCATCAGACTGGATTTTCAAAGAGATGTTCTCATGTATTCTTTTGCTACAGAAAGTGTCGTGGCATTAGTCCTTACCCAAAGAAATGTTAAAGGTGAAGAGTTACTCATTATCTTTATGAGTAAGACCCTCCATGACTATGAATTAAGATACTTAGAGTTGGAGAAGAAAGCATTGTCTCTCATGAAAGTAGTAGCACATTTTCGGACATATGTTTTAAATTCTCATGTCATAGCATGTGTTTCATCCTCTCCAGTAAATATGCTTTTGAACCAGCAACTAAGAGAAGGGAAATGGGTGAATTGTCTGGAAAAAAATCAGGAGTATGACATTGAAATCAAGCCTTTGAAAGCAATCAAAGGGAAAGGATTGTGCAAACTCATTGCGGATAATCCTATATCTGGCTTAGAGTCGTACAAAGACATTGTATTTGATTTAAGATTCGATCAATTTCCCATTAGCTTGACTCCAAAGGAAAGAAGAGATTTAAAGATGAATTCAAGTCGGTATGTGTTGATTGTTGAGATATTGTTTAGAAGAAATTATGATGGCATGTTGTTGAGATGTGTATATGAAAGGAAGTCCCAAGAACTGATACAAGAGTATCATGAAGTCATATGTGGAGGAAATTTTGCATCTACTATTACAACACATAAGACAATAAGAGTCAGATATTATTGGCCATCAAATTTCAAGGATTCACATGCCATGGTGAGAAGATGCCTTCCCTGTCAACAATTCTTAGGAAAGATGAAGAGGTCTACAATTCCTTTGCAACCTATATTAATAGAAAAACCATTCGCACAATGGGGGTTGGATGCCATTGGGCCAATAAATCCAAAATCAAGTAAGCGACACATGTATATTCTCACTGCTATAGACTACTTCATGAAATGGAAAGAAGCAACAACATTGAAAATGATCGATTCCGACGAATTGATTAAATTCCTCAAGGATAATATCTTGCCAAGATTCGATGTTCCAAAGAAATTTATTACAGACAATGGCTAAATTTTCATTGGATCAAAGTTCAAAATTTTTTGTGGAGAATATTGAATTGTGATGGGAAAATGATCGAATTATTATCCACAGGGAAATGACCTTGTCGAGCCTACAAATAAGATATTGATTCAAATCTTGAAGAAGACTATTGATCGAAATCAGAAAAACTAGCACTTGAAGTTGACAGATGCTTTATGGGAAAGCATAATGATGCCAAAGGATAGAACTAGGATGTCTCCTTACATGTTGGTTTATGGAAAGGAAGAAAAGATGCCAATCAACCTTGAATCAAATGATTTGACTTATGTAGTCAACCTAGAGGACACTGTAGATATTCCCCATTTGCAGAAGAGATTGAATCAATTGTTGAGATTAGAAGAAAAAAGAAGTGAGGCTTTGAAGAAAATATCACAGAGGTAGCAGAATGTTAAAAAATATTTCGATCAAAGTGCAACAATCGAGAATTTTCAAAAGGGAGAATTGGTGTTGCTCTGGAGAAAAGTGAAAGAGAAGTCATCAATGCATACGAAGTTTCAACTCATGCATGCTGAGAGATATGAAGTGAAATATGTTGATGTTTCTTGTCAATGGGAAACACTTGAAGAGTTTATTCAATTGAAGTACTCTCCTTTCTTTGTACATATTTTTTTATTTTATTTTGTATATCCTCATTGTGTCGACTTCGCTTCCCAAAGGATAAACATTTGGCTGTGAGATTCTGGATTCTTGACAGCCTGCAAGGGGTTATCATCCCATAGTTGGAGCCAATTGTTGAATAATTTTTTTTATTCCCCTTCCCCTCTTTCTTCCCTCTTCTTTATCACCATTCTTTCCCCCTCTATAAATTTTCTTCCCCTTATATCCCATACATCCTTTCCCTTTCTTGTTTTTATCGAAGTTACCTTACCTAGTCATTTTTTCCATATTTGTGGGTTGGCAGACTCATGGAATCATGGGCATGCATTATGTTTCCTTTTCTTATAAGATCAGTCAACCCCAACACTTAGAACAAAGTCACCGACTTAACGAGAAATGTGACCTCAAAACGAGAACTCTATCCCTTAAAACCCATATTTTTGCATAAAAAACATGAAAATCAACCCCCAAATCAAAAAGTGGTGCTACCGGTAGCACCATTGTTTTAAACGGGATCAAAATTACAAAAAATTTCAAACATGGCATTCGAAACTTAGACAGTAGCTCAGAAAAACCTTAAAACCAACACCTAAATCAAAAAGTGATGTTACGTAAAACAAAATGTTTTTTCCTAAACATGAAAATCACAGCTCTTTACGACCTAATTGAAATTGTGACATTGACAACAAATCCCTACATAAATAAACAACCCAAAATTGGAACCCCAAATGGTCACTTGAAATTTTATTTACAAACCTTTTTAAAAAAAATTACATTAAAAAATAAATAAATAGAAATGACAAAATCTTCACAATGAAATAATATTTTTTTTTAAGTGACCAAGCTTACATTTAAAAAATATATTCAAAGGAATTCAATTAAAAAAAGAGATTAAAAACAAGATTGGAAAGAAAATAACAAAGAGCAAAAAAGTTAAAATCTTCCTAAAAACAATAATTTAAAAACAATTTTTTTTTTTTTTTTTTTTTTTTTTTTTTTTTTATAAATAAAATTGAAAAAACAAAACAAAAATACTTGAAAAGAGACGAAAATAACAAAATTCAAAAATGCAAAATACAAAAATATTCAAAATCTTAAACTAAAACTTTAAAATTAAAATGAGACAAAATTCAAAATGTATATTTTGAAAAGAATTATTTAAATGAAACAAAACAATTTTAATAAAATCAATATGAATATATATATATATATATATATATATATATATATATATATATATATATATATATATATATATATATATATATATATATATATATGTATTAAAACCCAATTTTAAAATGAAACTTCTAAACAGGATTTACAAAATAGAAACCAAAATTTAAAAATAAAATAAAAAAAAAAAAAAAAAAAAAAAAAAAAAAAAAAAAAAAAAAAATAAAATTAAAAATAAAACACAAAATATGAAACAGTTTGTGAACATTTTAAAAAAATATATATATATGTATATATATATATATATACAATTTTCTGAAATAACATAAAATTTTAATTAAAAGTAATTAGAAACCGAAAAAACAGTTACAGACTTACAAATTGACCAGGTGTCATGGGCCGGTGATTCACGATAATCACTTATGCAGGCATGTGGCCTTAACCAGCCCTGGTTGGTTTGGACGTGGAGTGGGTGATGTGGGGAAGCGTCGAACATCTACGACTCCCATGAGGCCAAAGCCTAGCCAGGTGGGACAGGGGGGCGATGTCGGGCATCACCCCAGCTCCCACGGGCTAAGCCCTAGCCCCGTGGGACCAGGGCTTAGCTCGTCGGGGATGGGGTGATTCTCGACATCACCCCCCATGGCCTCCCATCACCGGTGCATATATTGTTTTTAATTTGTTTGGTTTTTTATAAAAGTTTACATATTTTTAAGTTTTTTAATAAAAATATTTTTTTTTTTTGTAATTTTATGGTTTTTATTTTTATTTTTATTTTGTAGTTGAAGTGTTTAAATTTGTTTTTTTTAACATATATTTTTAATTTGTTTTTGTTTTTTTAAACCTTCCTAAAGTTTTTGGGCCATAAATTTGTTTTTTTACCCTTTTTTTTCTTTAGCTTAGTTTATATATTTGTTTTATTTATTGTTTTTTTTTTCCTCTTTAGGTTTTAAAGTTTTTCTTTAATTTTTTTTATTATCTAAATTTGTTTTTTACTTATTTGTTTGTTTTTTTAATTTCAATTCTATTTTTTTAGTTTTTAATTTATAAAAAAAAACATTGAATTATATTTTTTTGTTAAATATTAAAAAATAGTGTTATTTAACTACAATTTTTTCTATGTATTGATGTAAAGGTAAACAATGTGTTAAAAATGATGTTTTCCACTATATTTTAAACGTATGGAACAATAAATTAATTAAGGAGACACAATTATATGAAAAATCGTAACTTCAAAAAAGTAAATGGTAAAAAATGTTTCTAAGATGAAAGAAGCATGGAAAAATGACTAAAAACATCGTTGAATAAAAAAAAAATTAGATAAACTTGAAAACAGATGAAAAATAAGCATTTAAAAAAAAAGTGAAAACATTGTGGATCGAAAAATTTAAAATATTGAAAAACCACCTAAAAAGGGAGAGGGGGTGCTACCGGTAGCACCATTTTAAAAACGGGGTAAAAAATTGGACCCCTCAAAAAACGTGAACTCTACAAAGTTGGTAACTATGTTTTAGTTTATTTTCTCTATCGTGGATTTGCAGAATCACAGACTCGCGGACTTACTTTTGTGTTTTTTTTTCATTTCTCACAAGTCGTTCGATAAACCTCAACACTTAACCATTTCACAGCCACTTCACCTATTATGGAGTCTCAGACTCGCAGACTTGCATTTCTGTTCCAAACATTCACTCCAACTCTCTTCCATGGCGTGTCCCTTTCTTTCGCATTTCTCGAGTGACATTTAATGTTATTCTTACAGACTCAGTTGCTAAATTTATTTTTGAAAAGGTCGTTAATTAATGATGTTTATATCAAAACAATTAACATTTATTTCATGTTAATGCTTTCATCCAAATAAATCTAACCTAAGGGTCATTTTACTGTGTTAAGTACTATTACAAAGAAGTTTGCCAACTTACCGAAGACAACCATGAGAAAACAACATTTCTGCATGGATACCTTGAACCTATTCACCAGAGAAGACCAGAACTACCATTGGTCTAGGTCATATTGGTACTATTCAAACTTGCTAGATAAAGAAAACAATAAAATTTGGACATCATGGATATCTCTTGTCAGTTTTGTCCTAGAGGTTGTTGAATGCAAAGATGTCGTCACCTGGTGCATCGACAAACTTGTCCAGAATAAAAGAACCATCCCATTGCAAAGTGAATCCTCTGTTTCACTGGAACTGTCAGTATTTAAGAAGATGTTGAGATTTTCAGAGCTAAACCTGGTCTACAAAGGAGAAGAAGCCAAGAATTTCTGAAAAGAAAAAATAATGGAATAGAACTTCTACAAGATCCTGCCTCAATGCCAGAAGACTTATCCAGGACTCAAGTTAGTTCTTTAAAAGACCCATATAAATAAATTTATTGGTTATTCACTCAAGTTGTTGGTCAATATTCTACAACAAATATTCCCTGATTAGCATTGTATATACTGCATTTCAATGTTCACGAGAACGCAATCTTCGACTCGGCAAGATTGTCTCAAATGAGGTTACAACGCAGCTAATACATTTCAATACTGAGAAGAAATTTTATATGGCATCTTATTTGGTGTTCACCATCACTTACTGTCATGTTTTTAAGGGATTAAGCATTGCTAAAAGGGTAAACTCAAAGGTGGACACTGTAACTATGTGGTAACAAGATCTGTGGAGACAAAAGGTTGGCCACCATTTTTATGAAGTATATAATAATTTCATGTTTGAGTTTAAAAAGTTACTATTTGGAGAAGATACTTCCCAACTTCCATTATAAGCCTCAAATTTTCTGAACGGAAAATGAATTCTTGAAAAAATGGATGATTGTGATATCATTAGGGATTTTTGTTCTCACGAAAAACCCATATTTATTCCATAATATGTGTTTGACAATTTTTTTATTATAGAAGTGGAAATATAGTGCAAATTCTGGTTTCATATCTTTTGTGCAAAAAGAAAAAAACAGTTCATCTCTCTGCCCTGGAATCTTGGCAAAATTATCCTAAGAGGAACTGCTAAGATTGAAAATTATGCTTCCTATTTCGACCATTTCAACGTGAAATTTGTAGAAGAGAACAAGGGGTTTGACCATGATCACTTTTTTTACAATCATATGTTTTCATTCGGGCTCAACCCCTCACTCATCAACACTCTTATATATGGATAAGAAAAGGGTGATAGTAATGACCCTAATGTTCAAGAAGTTGACAGAAATCCTGGTGATATAGAGACTATCATAAGTACCTCAAAACCCCATAAGAACAGAGGCAAGCTCTCCAATGAAAAGAGTGCTCAATCGTCCAATGTTTCTCAAAGAAGTGTTCTACCCAAGGAAAAATCTCAGCCCAGAGTGAACTAACAAAGAAAAACCCATAGAAGTAATTCAGGGGACGACGAAGAGAAAAACCCTCCTCGAGGGAATTTAGAAAATCCCCACAAATTTAAGGTCAAGAGGAAAAGAACTTATTCTCAGCCAGGGAGAGGAGAAATACATGCACCTAAACTTGATATGTTTTTGGATGACATGGACTTGGATGTCGATATTGAGAATATCAGCTTTCCAAATGAAGAAGAGCCTGCTACACAAAATGTACCGCATATTTCTACACTTGCTATCGAGGATGAGATTTTTTCTAATGAAGAAAATTTCGTTGTTCAGAATGCCTCGTTTGATAAAGATTCCAGGAAAATGATTTTTGAGAGGACCTCAAAGAGTAAGAGGGGGAAAACGTGGTCTATCAATGATACTCAGAACATGTTACCATCAAATTTGTCTTCCATTCACAAGGTCACAAGGGATGTATTGGAATTTTCAATCACTAATATGGAGAAGAAAAATGCTCGACTAAAAGAAAGAGTCAAGGAATTGGAAGAAACTCTGATGCCTCCACCTATTTTGGATACCCTAGTTTCCATGATTTGGCCTCATAATATTTTTCAAAAAATCCCAAGATCAAGTTAAAGAGTTAAAGGAATTTCAAATTTGATTATTTCCACTTGACATTTTGTCGAGGAAAATATAAAGAAAAGGATGTCATCGATCTTAGAGTCATGGGATTAGGAAAAAAGATTTGCCTCTCTCGACATCAGAGTGCATAACACTAAGGAATATTTGGGTGCAGATCTGAAAAATGATGAAGGTTTTTATGTTGATGGAATTGCAATGTTTGTATCAAAGGTCTTAGCGATGACAAACCAGATGAGAAAACAAGAAGATCTACCCTCCCAGATCCATATCAAACAATTAAAGGCTTGTTGGATTGAAAGAATCAATGTATTAAAGAGATTGTTAATGCAATTAGATGATGTGTCATGAAAGAGAACAAAAGCATATTCAAATATTATTGGCTTGCATATTTTTGGCACTACCATTGAAGTCTCGGACCCGAAATTCATCTCAAGTTCAATGATTATGAATCGACAACAATTTGAGGAACAAATTGAAGAACTGAAGAAAGAATCAGCTGAAAAGTTTGACACTATGGTTGAGTTCACACATGATGATACCAATAGTTGGCTTGTTGAATATACCAATAAAAATGAAGATATTGAAAATACTTTGCAAAATATATCTATTGACTATAGAGAAGTCGAGCACGAGTTTTTTAATATTAAAGTGAAACAAGAAGTGATTGTTTCCCTATTAAGGGACTATATTAAAAAATGGTTAAACAACTTTATTGCCAATATTTTTGAGATATCAACAGAAGCAGTTACAACCATCCCTCTAACTACCATAAACAAGAGTACAAAATACACAACAATAACCAAGTAAAAATTAGATATTCCATCATAGTAAGTCTATGTTGATCACATATTTCTTCCCTTATCAAATTTTCATCCAGTTATTCTTCTTCTTTAACTAGAAAAGTATAACTTAATCCTGATAAAATTATTCTTTGTCTTCTTTCCAGATCCTACTGTTCAAGATCCACCCATGTTCCTATTTCTACTTTATACTTTATTGTACATATTTTCTTTATGGTCCACGAGAGCCCCAATCCTAGTCCAATGGTTAAACACTTGAATTCCATGTGTTGTAATAGACATTATTATTTTTTAGAAATCCCAGAGAACTAATTCGGGATCAATTTTGACTGTATTTTATAACTCTAAGTTTTGAGTATAGAGTATTTGAAATTGATCTATCGAAATCTTCTTTTGAGCTCCATAAGTATTACTCTTTAAAAGTTCTCTCATGCAAATGGGACATCTTCTTTTATTTTGAATGTGATCAGAATATTTATTTCTACTATGATGGATGTGAGGAAATTTTTATTTTCTATAATGTGTGATATCTGAGATTATTGGTCCACTTCTCAAGAATTCTCATTTATAAATATATTTTTACTTTTAAACACTTTAATTTTTTTTTAGCATTAAATATTGGACTATATTATGTGATATGGTCCTATATTATTCTTGATTATAAATTACAAAGAAAATCATAAAACAAAGAGGAGTACCACCTCCTTAAAAACGCATGATGATTTATATCCTTGTGAGGTTGTCATTTCAGTCCTAACAAATTCAAGCATCAACAAGTGCATGTGGTATTAGGCAAGAGAGTCTATATGTCAATTAAAGGCTGGAGAGCTTAGCATTGTAATATGTATGTACACCTACATGGTGTTGTGCACTAAGGACAGTGAAAAAATAAGGGGGAGGGGATGTAATGTCACTAATTTTAATCCCCACAATTTATAATGTAACTGTGTAAATACGATTTAGGCAAGTGAGTTGATATTTTTTGGGATGGCGAGCCTATATTTATCAATATGGTTGAGGGAAAAACTATGTAAATTGTACATTAAAATAATTAATAATAATAATCGTTGGTTGCAATATAGGATGGATGATAATGATGGGATACTATGATTCCACAAGAGAGGGGGCTAAAGGGAGGGTCCAAGGGGATAGCCATGTCTATTTTCTTGAGTTAATGTGTCATTACCATCTAATCCTTCTTTGACTTATTACACACTCAATCATTCAATGCATGTAAGAGGTTGGGTGAGGGTCTCAACTCACCTAGTAATGGCAACATGGGATGAGTATAATCATTATTGGGAAGAGTGAGAGTCAAACAACCATGTGAGAAGAAGGTAATTTGAGTAGGAAGAGAGGACATTTTTTATGTGTTGATTGGGAGTGGGAAATGGGGAGTTGAGTGTGGGGAAAGAGAACTAGCTCCGTTGTGTATGAGAAAAACCATTAGATGGTTGAGTTTAAACTGAACTTGTGGGCTATGTGCTTGTAAATCAGGTTGTGAGCCTATAGTTCATTTTTCCTGTAGAGGAAATGGCTTAAGAGCCTTAAGATCGAAGGCTATTGTGAGCAATCCTAGAACAACTAGAAATTATTGGAGTCCCCGGCTATAAAATTTCCTGGAAAACCATGTTCAATGAAGCCCTAGAGGTAAGTGGGAAGGCTCGAGGAACTGCATGGTAGAGAAAGAGGGTCCCATTTCTTGGGTTGTGTGGGTGGAGGGGAAAGAGAGATGAGGTATTGGAATTTTTGTTGCAATAAAAACCTAGGAATTGAGTGGGTGAGTGTGTGGACAATGGACAAGATAGATAGACCTCATTTTGGACTCATAGCCTCAACTTGGGGGTGTCTTTCCATTGAAATAAAATGAACAATGAGCCTAGGGTTGGGAGGAACATCCTTTGTACATAGCTAGTTGGTTCATCTACTTAAAGATAAGTTTCCTATTATATTTTATCATGTTTATTCCAATGTTTAAATGAGTATATGAATGTTGTTATGTTTTCTCGAATGATTGCATTCATGTTTTTAAATATGTTTTTAGTTGCATGAGAAAAATTACAGGCTTTCTACCCCTTGGTTTATTTTATATGTATGGGGCATTTTTAATTCTATTTTTAGCAGCCTAGGTATGTTACATTGAATGGTGAGAACACCTATAGTAGAAATGGAGAAGTTTAATAGCACAAACTTTGAGCTATGGAAGATCAAGATGGAGGGTCTTCTCATAGATCAAGATCTATAAGTTGCAGTATCTAGAACCAAATCCATTGATGTGTAATATTAATAGTGGTCAGTGTTGGAGAGAAACACAAGAATCTTTATGAGGATGTGTTTGGTTGATTTAGTATCCTCGAATGTTTTTGAAGAAAAAACTGCAACAAGTATTTTTAAGAAATTTGGGGATTTATATCAAGCTAAATTCTTGGTTAATAAACTTTTTCTATGAAAAAAAATATTTTCATTGAGAATGGGTGATGGTGATTATGTAGTTGAGCACCTAAATGCATTTAATACTATTGTGACCCAGTTGATATCAATGGGAGTAAATATGGATACGGAGGATCATTGTATGACCCTATTGAGGCGGCATAATTTTCCTTCAACAGTAAGAGGTACTCCCCGATGCATGGTCCCAATTAGACTATGAACTGTTTGGTTTAGGAGACCCATCCAGATTCTAGCCTGGATGCCATTACCTGGGTTTGATGGGTGATTGGATGGTTTTGAATGAAATGGAAAATGTAAATGTGACTAACTAAATGCAGAAATAAAATATAACTATCCTATTCTATCTATGAGCAACTACGATAACCAATGAGCAACTATAAATGCAACTAATCCTTGCAAATGACTTCTTCTAAGTAGTTGTTAAGAAGCAACGAGGTTATACAACACATGCATCCAAATTACACAACCAGGTTAGTCTAAGTCATGATTTTACATACATAAACAACTCATCATATCATAACAAAGAATACAAGAAAGAGTAAACAAAGTTGTAATAAATACTTCGATTTGCATAAGAACAATCTATAAGCAAAAGGAAATTCTTACAACACATGTAAACAACATACAATTTGCCAAAAATAGTTTACAACAAGCCACCATCCACAAGAGTTATTAACTATAACCAAATGGCCATGAGGGATTCTCAATATTAATTCTCAAAGTAGTTTTTGAATATACAATGCTTGAAGATCCCCTTCAAAATGGGCCTCTTCCTCTACTTATAGTAGTTTGAGTAATTGTTGATAATGTCTGCTTGGATTCCGAAAGAAGTGGTTAAAAGTATATTTATATTCCCCTTATCAAATGTTATTGATGGGTGTTAGAATAGGATGAAGATGATAATGGTTGGAAAAAAGACAAAATAGAAGGTGGTTGTGAGAAAATTTAAATTTGTTATTTTGTCTTATTTACTTGTCTTTGTCCTTCATGTAGGTTGCCCAAGCTTCATGTCGACCTTCAATTGATATAAATTTTGGGTACAAGAGTTCTTCCAAAGGAGTTGCCTGAGAGGTTGAGTTGTTCGAAAGAGTTTTCATGTCCCTTGGCGGATTGGACATGAAATCCTAAATCATGGTTTGAGTCTTGGCTAGCGAGACGAGGTGTTTCTCCATTAAATCAACTATTGCTTTTGTAGTTGCTTGAGAACTATCTTGTCTCTAATTCATGTTTCATTGAATTTATTCAAATAGATACTCTTATGTATTGGTTTTCATGATCTCTTCAATGGGAGGTAGATGTCCCTTATGTGTCAAAACATGTGTGACTTTGTGCAACTGTGCACAGATTGCTAGTGAGCTCTTTCTTTCCTTTTCATCTCTCTCCCCAGCTTGTTGGCATTGATCAAGGGAAGCACAGTCAATCCTTATTTTCCCTTCTGGAGTGCAAGGTAGCTCGGTTGGAGCATCCGAGTTCTCAACGATCCATCATTGCATATCGTTTAAGCCTTCTTAGATGGAGACGAATTGGATATTCTTGGCTTGAACATAGCTATGTTGGTCTATTATATGTACTTCCAAATGTTGGAATACTTGAAGGTGGGTGTACATATCCATAGAAATATCATTGATTTATTTCCTAACCATCTCGATGCATGCATTGAATTGCTTGAGGCCCCCTTTGTCTTTCTTTGCGTGCATGATTTGTTCCTCCAACCCTCTAATCCTAGCATCCTTTTCCTCATTTTGACGGAGAAAATTCTTGAGGTTTTTTTTGTTTCCATGGTGAAAGTAGTGTCGACAAATTCTATGGAGAGCGAGTCTTTTCTGATTTCTTCTATCACCAGAGTCTATGTGAAAACCAATAAGGGGTTGCCTCCGGTAACTAGGAGCTTTCCGGTTTGTTGTTGCACAATCCTATCGGTGGCCTTGTCAAATATGAACCTCTTCAAATTTTCCACCTTGTTGGGTTTATAGGGGGTGTGAAATTCTAGCCCTATTTCACCCACTCAGAGTTGTCCATTGGTGAGAGGAACTTTTGTTGACGATTCTAAGATGTCAATGTCCATGGGAGAAGTGTTATTTTTCAACACATATTCATCCTTTTTCCTTTGATCCTCTTCTTCTTATTTCACTACTACCTCATCAATTGTTGCTTTCTCAGTTGTTGTCTACTCAGCTTCTATTGTTGCTATTTATTCCATTGCTTATTTGGCTTTATCTTCTTCTTCTTGTCATTTATTTTCAGCAACATCCTCCTCCTTCTTCTGCATTTTCTCTTTCTTCCTTCATTTCTTGTCTGTGACTTCCTCCTCGGCTTATTTTTGTTTCTTGATTCCCCAGCCTCGACATTTGCGGTGAATTTATTTTATTTTATTCTTCAATTGTTTCCTTTGATTTAGCATCCAAGTATGTATTCATGTCCACTAATGTTGTTGATGTTGCAAACTCTTATTCAATTATCTTTCGTGCCTCTTCCAAGGATTATTCCTCATCTGATATCCTACCCAGAAGTTTTCATTTCTCTTGAAAATAACTTCTTCATATATTTGGGCACTACAATGGATCTCTTCTTCATCCCACTTGTCTAATGTGTACTCCCATATGTGTCTGTGCTTGATGCAATATTTCTTGACCACTTCCTTTGGGTCATGTCTTCGAAATATTTATTCCCCAATGCAAAATGAAAACAATGTGTCTACCTCATCTTGATCTTTTTTAACGTATCTGAAGAGTACAATCCAACCCATAACATTAACGAGGGATAGATGGATTTCTTATCTATGTAGAGTGAGTATTTGACTCTGTGGATCATGGTCTAATACGTGATCTCTTGCAACACTAATATGTCAAGGACAAATTTGGGGAGAAAATGAGGAACTTTGATGGATCCATATATACTTATGTACGTACCATACTCCAAGAGATACCAATATCATGTTCTTCGCACTATTTCTCGGGCCTTGTTGTTCATGCATGGAGTTGGTGAATCGAAGATGAATTGGTAAAGGGATTCCAAGAAGTAGTCACAAATATTGTGATACTTGGTCATGTATTTGTGCTCCTAGAGCACTTTGCAATAGATGTGTATGGGAGGGTCGGTTAGGTTTCGGGCCCAACCCATATTTGGATATTGATACCATGTCCAACAGATATGAGGACATGCGGAAACTGAGAAACTCACTTGGGGTGGTCTCCTTGGCCATTCTGACGGAGTCCTCTAGAGATGTTGATAGCATATCATCCCAATTGAAGGATGACCCAGTGTCGGTGCAATATTATATGAGGGGCACTAGGAACAATGTGAAATTTGATGCATCTTGTTCCCTGTACAACATTTCTACAATTTACTAGTATGAAATCCTTAGTGAGCTGATCGGATATTCGCCAGAGGGTCTTATTTTGAATGTATTGTCAGGATTGTACCAGTTTTACAAAAATATTTTTCCTTGAGAGGAAATTTCTCGATGACATCCTCGTTCAATGGAATATATCCTTTATCCAAATGATAATATGAGGATATTCCTGATGCTCAGAATGATTATATGGGTTGTCCCTTGGTTTTGAGGATATATATGTTATCCAGGTCAACATTTCAGACTATCCACGAGATTGTGTCCGCACATGGAAAAATTGTTGTGTGAGATGCCACCCTATGTAACCTTGATTTCTGGATGTTCTTGAATATCTCAAGTTCGTCTTCATCTTCTTATTCTATAGGGAAACTCTAGTTCTTAAAATTTTGGAAGACTTCACCCGATTTAAGTGAAGTCCCCTTCTCTATAAATCATGTGGTGTCATCATAGATAGGCCCTGTGATGTCTACCTCTTCTTCTTTGTGGTTCCCACTTCCAAAGGCCTTTTTCAGGGGGGATTTCTTGCAAAATTTTTATGAGGTGACATGCTCGGATATGCAACAAAGATATCCATCATTAATACTTCAAACCATTAATTTTAAAAAATTTATTAGAGAAAGCATTAGGCACTAGTTTTCGCAATCAACTGATTTCTTAGGATTTTGAGCCACATTAGGAGGTTAGTGATAAAATCATCAATGAAAACCTTTATTAGTGTCTAAGGATCTACTTATGTAAATATCAATAGGAGAATCGTCATCTAAATAAGAGAGGAGAGTAGGTGACATGGTGAAGGTTTAGTGAAATTGGATCAGTTCAAAGGGAGGGGAAGATTGGGTGTACCAACGTCGATGTTGTCACCCTTAATGCCGGCATGCAAAAGTAGTGCCGGTGATATTGATGTGAACTTTGTTGGTATAGAAAAGGAGTACCGACAGAGTTCATAATAAGAGTGTCAATATATAAAATGCACTACCGGGGGAAATGTTAAAGACTATTGACATGATAAAGGAGGGTATCGGTGACAATGTTGTCAACTCCATTGACACGGTAAAGAGTACCAATTATAGTGTTGTAAACTTTGTCGATAAAGAAAGTTAAATACTCGCGATGATGTTATAAACTTCATCGATGAAGGGAGGTGATTTGTACTGACGTCGATCATAACAACCTCGATGGTATGGAAAAAAGGAAGATCGACATTGATTGTGTAAACTATATTAATATGGAAGGGAAAGGGTCGGCGAGGCTTGCAATAACTTTGCCAATATGCCTACAAACTCAAAATTTGACTAACTTTTGGTGACTATGGCTCGTGGGTGAGGGGCCGGTAGAGTTGGATCTTGGTCTAAGATCAATTCTTGGCTTTGGGCTTGAACAAGCTTGAGCCAAAGAGAGATCCCTACCAAGCTTGAGGATTTGTTAAATGCTAAAAGGTTAGGGTGAAACTTTATAGAAGCACAAACTAGATCCTATGGTTTTGGTCGGGGAACCATAGAGATATGAAAAGGGGAAAGGATCTATTAATGGATAGGGTACATGAACAGAGGAGGGATGACATAACTAGGGTGAGGCATGGTGTGCGGAGGAAAAAATAAGGTTAGGGAAGTCTTGGGTAGGTATAAGAGGTGAGGTGAGTTCACCTTCTATGGAGAAAAGTAATATCTAAACTTAACCTAAGCAAAAATAAATTGGAAAAGGATACATCGTAGTTAAGGTTAAAGGTCTACCTAGTGTGGATGAAATGTGGGTAGAAAGAGGTTCAAAGATAGATGCACATTCTTCCACAGGATAAATCCTCAACACACAACAATTGGTTCCTTTTCTCCTCAATGAAAAATGAGAATACGAGGCTATAATCCCAATGGGTTATCCTTTGTATAGACCTTTTTCTTCGAAACAAGAATAAACATATAGAGGGTGATCAATGAAAGTGCGCCGGTATACTGACAATGTTTATGCCAACTTTGCTAGTACTAAATCATAGTGTATTGATAATGTTTATGCCAACTCCATTGGTGTATCAGAAGTGTCAAGTGGAACGTGACCGAGAGAAATGGTGTGAGTCCTTCTAGTGTATTGACGATGATGTTTCAAACTACATCGGTGGTAAGGCATGCGTATCGACGAAGTTGAGTGGAAGTTTGTCAATTTATTGACGAAGCTTGTGGGAATATTGTCGATACAACAAAGCTTGTTTCTAAAAATCATTAAGTTTTCTCCCTCTCAGTGTATCAATGAGTTTGTGATGAACTCATCGATATTTCTTGCATCAGTGAGTTCGTCATGAACTAGCAGAT
>SNQJ01S0020478.1:158902-170330 GCA_010110895.2 Picea sitchensis
AGTATTGAAGCTCAGGAAGATAATCATAAGATTTTGTGGGTCCAAAATCCTTTCAGTGGGAAGGTGTGATCAGAATCTGGACCAGGGGTCAAAATTTTTCTCAAAAATCAAAGTTCTCAGAATTGCCTCAAAACGAACGGGTACGTAGCCCTCATCGTCACAAACCCAACGCAACTCATTTGGGTTCAAACGGACATCGTATGAGTGAGATATCGTTTTCTGTTCAAATCGTCAAACAAGCAAAAAAAAATGTGTTGATTGTACAGTCCATACGGATGCTGATGTGGCAGGGCCATACAATGATGTGGCAGAGCCATACACTGACATGGCAGGGCTAAGTTGGTGGAAATTTGGTAGTTTGGGTGAATCATTGGTGGACACGTGGCATTATTGTGGCGAATGGTTTGGTGCCACGTGGCACCATGTTTTGGTTGTTTAAAATTATTATAGAGTCTGTGGGGATTGAACCCTGGACCTCCACCACAATGCAAAGTCTTTGCAAAGTCCGCCCTGCCAACGCGCCACTTAAGTGTTTCTTAACACTATATGATTTTATATATATTTAAGTTTGAAATGTGTTTGGTTTGGGCGTGTCCGGGCTGGGGCTTAGCCCCAGCCCTCGATTTCAAACCACTACCATATGACCCTGTCATTTGCACGGGAGTCCATATGACCTGCCCACAAATTTTGGCATGCGGATTTGGTTTTTTGAAATGGTTACAACACCACACGCCCACCACATGTCACACCCACAACAAATCTTGGAACCTAGCCCTTTTGTGCGGGAAACGAAGTCACATGGTGACCCATATGTCCACGGGTTTGGCGGTTAGGGGCTAGGCGCGCCCTAACCGTCCTACAGTTTGCACGGTTATGTGGTTGTGTGCCCAGTTCTAGGTTTTAGCACGAGATTGAGCACATGAGCTAGGTTGGACGCACATAGGTACATTTTGGTGAACCAGAGACAACAAGCTTGAAGGAGGAAAATGGCAGGAGGCCTATCTTCTTCATTTTTTGGTCAAATGAGGTGTTGAAAAGGCCCATCTAGGGGTTTTTGGACGTTCTGAATCCATTGGCACTTTTTTCAAGGGAATTTGAAGACTTATTTTGTAGGTTTTTTACCATTGAAGTTTCAGAGAGCTCCAGGGAGCTTGAAGCCCTCATTGATGGAGGTCATGCTCAGATGAGCCCAAGTCTGTTTTCTGTGACTGAATAGTCATTTTTGGCTAATTGTTATGCTATAAACACATTGGGATAGGTTTTATAGGCATTTGAGGACTTTTACATGTGTTTTTTCCACAAGGAATCTCAAGGAAGCTCAAGGCCACATGTAGAAGAGGTCATGCCCGGATGAGCCATGATCCGTTTTCAGAGTTCTATTAGTCATTTTTGGGGTTTTTATGTATTTTGAACCCAATGGCATAGTCAGAATTTCAATTGGAGTTGAGTATCATATTGTAAAAGAATCTTTGACAAACTAATCCTAGAGAGCCTAGTCCATTGATGGAGGCTCAAGGAGATGTAGCCCAGTTGGGGGTGAACTCCTTTATCATATTGTTATTGTTGTGAGTTTGATGGTTTATTTGCTGCAAATTATGTTTGTTGTGTATTTATTTAAAACACATATTTAACCATTTAAAAGAAAATTTCCTTACACATGAACATTTAAAAGAAGATGCATAAACTTGGCATTTAATTTATCTTGCATAACTAAGACATTGAGCAAGGTCCCGAAAAGTTTATTTTAATGAAGTAGAGGGTGACCCAGTTGATATCAATGGGAGTAAATATGGGTACGGAGGATCATTGTATGACACTATTGAGGAGGCATAATTTTCCTTCAATAGTAAGAGGTACTCCCCGATGCACAGTCCCAATTAGACTATGAACTGTTTGGTTTGGGAGACCCATCCAGATTCTAGCCTGGATGCCATTACCTAGGTTTGAGGGGTGATTGGATGGTTTTGAATGAAATGGAAAATGAAAATGTGACTAACTAAATGCATAAATAAAATTTAACTATCCTATTTTATCTATGAGAAACTACAATAACCATTGAGCAACTATAAATGCAACTAATCCCTGCAAATGACTTCTTCTAAGTAGTTGTTAAGAAGCAACAAGGTTATACAACACATGCATCCAAATTACACAACCAGATTAGTCTAAGTCATGATTTTACATACATAAACAACTCATCATATCATAACAAAGAATACAAGAAAGAGTAAATAAAGTTGTAATAAATACTTTGATTTGCATAAGAACAATCTATAAGCAAAAGGAAATTCTTACAACACATGTAAGCAACATACAATTTGCCAAAAATAGTTTACAACAAGCCACCATACACAAGAGTTATTAACTATAACCAAATGGACATGAGGGCTTCTCAATATTAAGTCTCAAAGTAGTTTTTGAATATACAATGCTTGAAGATCCCCTTCAAAATGGGCCTCTTCCTCTACTTATAGTTGTTTTAGTAACTGTTGATAATGTCTGCTTGGATTCCGAAAGAAGCAGTTAAAAGTATATTTAGATTCCCCTTCTCAAATTTTATTGATGGGTGTGAGAATAGGATGAAGATGATAACAGTTGGAAAAAAGACAAAATAGAAGGTGGTTGTGAGAAAATTTAAATTTGCTATTTTGTCTTATTTACTTGTCTTTGTCCTTCACATAGGTTGCCCAAGCTTCGTGTTGACCTTCAATTGATATAAATTTTGGGTACAAGAGTTCTTCGAAAGGAGTTGCATGAGAGGTTGAGTTGTTCGAAAGAGTTTTCATGTCCCTTGTCAGATTGGACATGAAATCCTAAATCATGGTTTGAGTCTTGGCTAGCGAGACAATGTGTTTCTCCATTAAATCAACTATTAATTTTGTAGTTGCTTGAGAACTCTCTTGTCTCTAATTCATGTTTCATTGAATTTATTCAAATAGATACTCTTATGTATTGGTTTTCATGATCTCTTCAATGGGAGGTAGATGTCCCTTATGTGTCAAAACACGTGTGACTTTGTGCAGTTGTGCATAGATTGCTAGTGATCTCTTTCTTTCCTTTTCATCCCTCTCCCCAGCTTGTTGGCATTGATCAAGGGAAGCATATTCAATCCTTATTTTCCCTTCTGGAGCACAAGGTAGCTCGTTTGGAGCATCTGAGTTCTCAATGATCCATCATTGCATATCGTTTAAGCCTTCTTAAATGGAGACGAATTGGATATTCTTGGTTTGCACATAGCTATGTTGGTCTATTATATGTGCTTCCAAATGTTGGAATACTTGAAGGTGGGTGTACATATCCATAGAAATATCATTGATTTTTTTCCTGACCATCTCAATGCATGCATTGAATTCCTTGAGGCCTCCTTTGTCTTTCTTTGCGTGCATGATTTGTTCCTCCAACCCTCTAATCCTAGCATCATTTTCCTCATTTTGACGGAGAAAATTCTTGAGGTTTTTTTTGTTTCCATGGTGAAAGTAGTGTCGATAGATTCTATGGAGAGCCGGTCATTTCTGATTTCTTCTATCCCCGGAGTCTCTGTGAAAATCGATAAGGGGTTGCCTTCGGTAACTAGGAGCTTTCCGGTTTGTTGTTGCACAATCCTATCGGTGGCCTTGTCGAATATGAACTTCTTCAAATTTGCCACTTTGTTGGGTTTATAGGGGATGTAAAGTTCCATCCCTAGTTCACCCACTCAGAGTTGTCCATTGGCGAGAGGAAATTTTGTTGATGATTCTAAGATGTCAATGTCCATGGGAGAAGTGTTATTATTCAATACATATTCATCCTTTTTCCTTTGATCCTCTTCTTCTTATTTCACTACTACCTCATCAACTGTTTCTTTCTCAGTTGTTTTCTACTCAGCTTCTATTGTTGCTATTTATTCCATTGTTTATTTGGCTTTATCTTCTTCTTCTTGTCATTTATTTTCAGCAACATCCTCCTTCTTCTTCTGCATTTTCTCTTTCTTCCTTCATTTCTTGTATGCGACTTCCTCCTCAGCTTATTTTTGTTTCTTGATTCCCCAGCCTCGACATTTGCGGTGAATTTTCTTTTCTTTTCTTCTTCAACCGTTGCCTTTGATTTAGCATCCAAGTCTGTAGTCATGTCCACTAATGTTGTTGATGTTGCAGCTTCTTCTTCAATTATCTTTCGTGCCTCTTCCGGGGATTTTTCCTCATCTGAGATCCTACCTAGAAGTTTTCATTTCTCTTGAAAATAACTTCTTCATATATTCGGGCATAGCAATGGATCTCTTCTTCTTCCCACTTGGCTAATGTGTACTCCCATATGTGTCTGTGCTTGATGCAATATTTCTTGACCACTTCCTTTGGGTCATGTCTTCGAAATATTTATTCCCCAATGCAAAATGAAAACATTGTGTCTACCTCATCTTGATTTTTTTTAACGTATCTGAAGAGTATGATCCAACCCATAACAGTAATGAGGGATAGATGGATTTCTTATCTCTATAGAGTGAGGATCTGACTTTGTGGATCATGGTTTGATACGCGATCTCTTGCAACACTAACATGTCAAGGACAAATTTGGGGAGAAAATGAGGAGCTTTGATGGATCCATATATACTTATGTACGTACCATACTCCAAGAGATACCAATATCTTGTTCTTCGCACTATTTCTTGGGCCTTGTTGTTCATGCATGAATTTGGTGAATCGAAGATGAATTGGTAAAGGGATTCCAAGAAGTAGTCACAAATATTGTGATACTCAATCATGTATTTGTGCTCCTAGAGCACTTTGCAATAGATGTGTATGGGAGGGTCGGTTAGATTTTAGGCCCAACCCATCTTTGGATATTGATACCATGTCCAACAGATATGAGGACATTTGGAAACTGGGAAACTCACTTGGGATGGTCTCCTTGGCCATTCTGATGGAGTCCTCTAGAGATGTTGATAGCATATCATCCCAATTGAAGGATGACCTAGTATCGGTGCAATATTATATGAGGTGCACTAGGAACAATGTGAACTTTGATGCATCTTGTTCCCTATACAACCTGTACAACATTTCTACAATTTACTAGTACGACATGCTCAGTGAGTTGATCGGATATTCACAAGAGGGTCTTATTTTGAATGTCTTGTCAAGATTGTACCAGATTTTACAAAAATATTTTTCCTTGAGAGGAAATTTCTTGATGACGTCCTCGTTCAATGGCATATATCCTTTCTCCAAGTGATAATATGAGGATATTCCCGATGCTCAGAATAATTATATGGTTTTTCCCTTGTTTTTGAGGATATATATGTTATCCAGGTCAACATGTTAGACAATCCACGAGATTGTGTCCGCACATGGAAAATTTGTTGTGTGAGATGCCACCCTATGTAACCTTGATTTCTGGATGTTCTTGAATATCTCGAGTTCGTATTCATCTTCTTCTTCTACAGGGAAACTCTAGTTCTTAAAATTTTGGAAGAATTCACCCTATTTAAGTGAAGTCCCCTTCTCTATAAATCATGTGGTGTCATCATAGATAGGCCCTGTGATGTCTACCTCTTCTTCTTTGTGGCTCCCACTTCCAGAGGCCTTTTTCAAGGGGGCTTGCTTGCAACCTTTTTATGGGGTGACATGCTTGGATATGCAACAAAGATATCCATCATTAATACTTCAAACTATTAATTTTAAAAAAATTATTAGAGAAAGCACTAGGCACTAGTTTTCGCAACGAACTGATTTCTTGGGATTTTGAGCCACATTAGAAGGTTAGTGATAAAAACATCAATGGAAACCTGTATTAGTGTCTGAGTATCTACTTATGTCAATATCAATAGGAGAATCGTCATCTAAATAAGAGAGGAGAGTAGGTGACATGGTGAAGGTTTAGTGAAATTGGATTAGTTCAAAGGGAGGGGAAGATTGGGTGTACCAACGTCGATGTTGTCACCCTTAATGTCGACATGCAAAAGTAGCGTCGGTGATATTGGTGTGAACTTTGTTGGTATAGAAAAGGAGTATCGACAGAGTTCATAATAAGAGTGTCAATATATAAAATGCACTACCGGGGGAAATGTTAAAGACTATATTGACATGATAAATGAGGGTATCGGTGACAATGTTGTCAACTCCGTTGACACGGTAAAGAGTACCAATTATAGTGTTGTAAACTCTATCGATAAAGAAAGTTAAATACTCGCGGTGATGTTATAAACTTCGTCGATGAAGGGAGGTGATTTGTACTGACGTCGATCATAACAACCTCGGTGGTATAGAAAAAAGGAAGACCAACATTTATTGTGTAAACTATATCAACATGGAAGGGCAAGGTTCAACGAGGCTTGCAATAAATTTGCCAATATGCCTACAAACTCAAAATTTGACTAACTTTTGGTGACTATGGCTCATGAGTGAGGGGCCAGTAGAGTTGGATCTTGGTCTAAGATCAATTCTTGGCTTTGGGCTTAACCAAGCTTGAGCCAAAGAGATATCCCTACCAAGCTTGAGGATTTGTTAAATGTTGAAAGGTTAGGGTGCAACTTTATAGAAGCACAAACTGGCTCCTATGGTTTTGGTCAGGGAACCACAGAGATAGGAAAAGGGGAAAGGATTTATTGATGGATAGGGTACATTAATAGAGGAGGGATGACATAACTAGGGTGAGGCATGATGTGCAGAGGAAAAAATAAGGTTAGGGAAGTCTTGGGTAGGTAGAAGAGGTGAGGTGAGTTCACCTTTTATGGAGAAAGGTAATATCTAAACTTAACCTAACCAAAAATAAATTGGAAAAGGATACATCGCAGTTAAGGTTAAAGGTCTACCTAGCGTGGATGAAATGTGGGTAGAAAGAGGTTCAAAGATAGATGCACATTCTTCCATGGGATAAATCCTCAACACACAACAATTGGTTCCTTTCATCCTCAATGAAAAATGAGAATACGAGGCTATAATCTTAATGGTTTATCCTTTGTATAGACCTTTTTCTTCGAAACAAGAATAAACATATAGAGGGTGATTAACGAAAGTGCATCGGTATACCGACAATGTTTATGCCAACTTCACTAGTACTAAATCACAGTGTATTGATAATGTTTATGCCAACTCCATTGGTGTATCAGAAGTGTCAAGCGGAATGTGACTGAGAGAAATGGTGTGAGTCCTTCTAGTGTACTGACGATGATGTTTCGAACTACGTCGGTGGTAAGGCATGCGTATCGACGAAGTTGAGTGGAAGTTTGTCAGCTTATTGACGAAGCTTGTGGGAATCTTTTCGATACAACAAAGCTTGTTTCTAAAAATCATTAAGTGTTCTCCCTCTCAGTGTATCAATGAGTTTGTGATGAACTCATCGATATTTCTTGCATTGGTGATTTCATCATGAACTAGCAGATATGTCAGAAACTAGAAAAAAAACAAGTTATAACAACTTCTCGAAGACGAATTGGTAGAACTTAATGAAGATCATGAGGTTGAGCTAGCTAAAAGAGACTTAAGACAAAAGAATGGGGTCCCATTTTCTTGGTTGGCCCTAACTCTACAAATAAGGACACAAGAAAAAGGGAAGGTGATGGTTCCTAAAATAAAACAACAATTGGTGACACACTGGGAAAAGCTATGAATTTATACAACACGTATATAAACACAAGTCTTTGAACAATGGAAACACTTATGGTTCATAACCCAAGGGAGAATGAGTAGGTCACACAGTTTAAAAGAACATAAGTTGATGAGACAAGTTCAAATGATGCAAGAGAGAGGTTATGGTTGTGCATAGAGCCGATTGATTACAACGGTATATTCTTTTAAATCATATCATTTCTGGAATGAATGTGAAGTACTATAAGGAAATTATGCATGAGGAATGTTGAGAATACAAGTTGATTACACATTTCTCTGGTGTTTCTCCACTACCAGTGAGTGTCCATTTCCTTGAGAATGTCACCCTAGTGTCACACGCCTTGCTCCACTACTAGCAAGCATCCATATCCCTAATGAAGATATTTTCATGTCCCACATGAGCTTGGATGCATTTCCCCAATCCTTTATACCTTTATAATGTGGATTTTCTCTTGAATTTAGAGAGAGGTGGATGGGGGATTCCATTTTTCCTTTAAAGGCATTCGTGATGACACCTGTGAAAGTGAGATCTTCCAAGTTGATTATGGATGAGATAACTCCTTGAGCAACATGCCTTGAGTACTACAAGTGCCTTCCTAAAGTAGTTTTCAATTTTGTTAGTTTCGAAAATACAAAAACCTTTCTCTTGGGCATGACCATTAGATCACTCTCTCTACAATTTAAGATTGCAATGCTCATATGCTAATGGACTATCTTCCTCTATCAATTCTGAATCAGAGTAATGCACATCAATGTTTTATAGAGATAGATAAAGTCATGTCTATAAGCAAAATGTAGATTTTCAGTCTTTAATACCAATGTGCCACATCATAAAAGGTATTCAGATCCATGACACCAAGCTCCCTAGGAAATCTCAGGCATAAAATATTGAAAGAGAGAAAAAGGAAACATAACCAAAATAAAGAGTAGTGAAAATTCAAAGCATAAAGAAAAACGCGAGCATAAGAGAAACAAGCATGCAAAAAAAATCAAACGAAACAAAGGGAAGCATTAAAAGATGGGCAAAACATATTCTTTATTTATGTACAAGGACAATTTCCCCAAAGGCTAGCTAATGTAATGTTTAAGAATTTTTCCATTAATAGGTAGGCGGTCTACATTTCATTCAAGATTTTGCAATCTGTAGGTGCATAGGCCAATCTTTTCTTTGACTATGAAAGGGCCCAACAACAATTTTTGGAATTTCAAATGTTTCCCTTTGTCTTTGTGTGGCTTGCCCCACTTGAGAACTAGGTCGTTGATGTGAAAGTCCTTTTCACTAACAATTTTTTTATCAAACCATCATTCTATGGTATGATGGTGAGCTTCAAATTTTGTTTTGGCTTTGGCTCGGTTCTCTTCCAGTTTTAACATGGTGTTGGTACGTTTCTGGATGACGGGGCATTCTCTCCCACATGATTGTTGGGTAATATTAAGGGAAGGTAGATAAATGTTAGAAGGGAGGATGGCTTCCTCCTTGTAGATGAGAAAGTATGGAGAGGTCCTTATAGATGCTTTAGGAGTGACCCAGTCAACCCAAAGTGCGTTAGGTAATGCATTGTGCCAATTCCTTTGTTGGTCAACTATATTTTTCTTAAGGATATGAATCATGTTTTTGTTAGTGGATTCAGCCAAGCCATTGCCTTAGGGGTAATAGTTGGCTTCATATTTCAAAATTATCCCTTTCTCTAAAGTGAACTCACTTACTTTCAACGATGAAAAATATGTAGCATTATCAAATACAAGAGTGGTGGGTACTCCAAACTTGGTAATAATGTGTTGTTCCAAAAAAATTGATTACCACTTCATCATTTACCTTAGTTAATGGAACAACTTATGTCCAACGGGTGAAATAATCAGTGGTGGTTACAATAAATCCATGTTTATTTAACGAATGAGGATTGATCTCACCAATTATGTCCATCCCCCATTGCTTGAAGGTCTCTTTGACAACAACAAGTTGAAGTGGCACAATGGCCCTACTTTCTCTTTTAGTTGACTTTCGGTAGTGTTCAGATATTTAGACACTTAGGAGTTAATTAAGATCTACTTGGTCTAATGTGTTGTTAGTTAAAAGTGTGTTTCTTAGTGTGTTTCTTTAGTATGCATTAGTATGCATATGTATTTAGGAAATCCGACGGTCACGATATGTTCCCGACATAGAGTGATTCGACGGTTCATACTCTCCTCGATCTTAATGAACATTGATCTGTGGCTTAACACCCGATTGGTCCATGATATCTATTTAAATATTATGGAGGGTCATTTGCCGATGATCGATTATGATAAACTCTCTTGTAAAATCTCTCTGTAATCTTTTTCTTTGCATTAATAAACTTCTCCAAGTGGCCGCATTGGCTGGGGTCGTGGATGTTTCCCCGTAGTATTTTTACCATGTAAAAACATTGGCGTGTTGATATTTGATTTGGTTATGTGAGTGGTTACTGAAGGTGTTCATCCTCTATTTGAATACATGTGTCATCGAACATGGTATCAAAGCTTGTTTGAAGACCTGCTCTTGTTGTAGATCAAGATCATGAAACTAAGTTGCCACATATCCATTTTCTATCATTTTCGTACATTTATGGGCTGAGAGGACTATTCCATTGTGTCCATAGAACTCGTTTCAGTCAGGAACACTTTTCATTTCCCTCGAAAAGGTTTTCGTTTTCCCAAGATACAACCATTACAATCAGATCCGGAGATCTGTGTATGCTCTTTGCCCCGTACCCTGTGCGATCTCGACAAATCAGAAATAGATAGGAAAAGGTGCATCTTCCGAATAAGATAATCGAGATCTAACTCTTGTTTTCATCGAGAAGCGAAATTTTTTTCTTGTGTGAAAAGAGTTTTTTTAGCACGCTTTCCAAGGTTGTCTTCCACAACAACAACAACAACCTTGATCCTCCTTATGAACATTACAATATGTTTTGCTAGACCATTTGGTTTAAAGTTGTCTTATTAAGTAAGAGGTCTTGGGTTCAAGTCTCTCTTTTGTTACCTTTATTTGAAAAAGTTCATGCTAAAATTGTAAAGTGTATTTCACTTCAAGTATAACAGTGAATCACTATAAGTAGCTTTAATATTTTATTTTAGAGTTATTTATTTTGCATGCAACTTTTCTGTTATAAAGTAACTTCGTTGTAAAAGTGATACCCACTTCTCTTTATAAAATTGGGTCACTTCATAAAGTAGCTTACACTATCACGTAGTCATTCGGTTACCGTTTATGCCTTTTTTTAAAAGGGCATAACTCTCACATACGAAGTTTGTTTTCAGTGCTATTTTTTTTTAAACCGCATAAATTTTCAAGCTCTTTCCATCTAGATCATCAATTTTAGTTTTTAAATCCATATTATATTCATACTTAATATGGATTCTACAAGTAATGTTTTGCTTACCAGCACCAACTACATCCAATGGAAATCTCATATGGAAGATTTATTAAGAAGTAAAGGCTTGTACCAGATTACCTTGGGAAAGGAAAAAGAACCCACTAATGATGATAAGAAAGCCAAATGGGCTAATAAGAGTGATGAAACACGTGACTAATCGGAATGTCCATCTCTCCTGATTTAAGATACCACGTCCAAGAAATTGATGACCCCGAAGAAGCTTGGGACAAGATTGAAAATCAAGTACTGACCTTGAGTCCAAGTGATTTTTCTTGCCTTGGAGACTATCTATCTAGGTTTAAAACACTCATAATTTTATGTGAAGAATGTAAGATAAAAATGGAGGAAGAGTGATGCATATATCTTATTCTTTCTAAGCTAGGTAGTGCATATTTTGTGTTTGTATCTACCTTTTATGCCATGAGAGAGGCTCTAGGGAAAGCTTATGAAAAA
>SNQJ01S0020478.1:182551-209815 GCA_010110895.2 Picea sitchensis
TCTTTTGTTACTATATTCTTTTGTAAATCATTTATGTACCTACGCATTTCTTCACCTTCATCAAGAGTCCAAGTAGGATTGTCTGGAGGCTTATTTGGTGTAGAAGTTCTCATGGTATGCTTGATATGTCTTCACACTTTCCATCCTCTGTCTCGCCTCCTTATGCGAATACAAGTTTTGGGTCTAGGGGCATAATGTCTCCTTCTTATCCCTCTCCGTTTGGTGGGAGTCATATCCTTCAAACACCTCTTATAGTAGGAGGTTGGAATATTCCTTCCTACGAATCCAGTATGCAAGAAGTAAGTGCCCGACTATGCAATCATTCTACTTATTACACTCTGTCCACTTATCCTTCTTCTATCATGTCGGTTCCTATGAACACTTTTCCCATGACTGACCTCCATCTGTCCTCTGGTGTTTCATCTTAGGGAAGTTATTTTTGTAGTATGGGAAACCCCCTTCACGAAGTTCTTTCATCTGGGGGCAACATATATCCTCACATGAGTAACCCTTGTCATGTCGCTTTCCCTTCGCAAGTAGCTTCCTTAGTGTCGATGCCCCTACAACCCTCTATGAATCAGTATGGAGGAGGATATTATCCTACCAGATAGGGACATGGTGTAAACCAGGATCCTTCCTGGCCTGCAATTTTTCAGAACCAATCTTTCCTTGGACCTTGGTCTCAAATGCCGCAATCTACCACCGCCACAAGTCAAGTCACTGCGTGTCATACTGGCATTGTATCACCAACCTCTACTAGTCATGTTGGAGATTGGTCGACAACCTCCGAGAGTCATGTTGAATAGATGCAACCAGCCGTTGCAAGTCATGTTGGGGGTACAAGTCCAGTCACTGCGTTTCATACTAGCGTTATATCACCAACCTCTACTAGCCATGTTGGAGATTGGTCGAAAACCTCTGCGAATCATGTTGAAGACCTGCAACCAGTCATTGCAAGTCATGTTGGGGGCACATGTCTGGTCACTGCTAGTCACACTACACATCCATCACCAACCTTTGCTAGTCATGTTGGGGATCCATCACCAACCGCTGCTAGTCATGTTGGAGATTTACTACTAACCTCTGCAAGTCATGCTGGGAGCATGTCACCAACCACTACAAGTCATGCTGGGGGCATTCATATGATTGAGAATCCTAGACGTATCAGATGTAAGCCTAGATTACTTTGAAGGATTTGTGAATGAAGTCACCTTACTCATTTGTGCCCTATTACTATTGGGATACCAGAAGTGTGGGGCTCACCTAAGGTCCCTTCGGGTTCTGAGGCATCTATGGTTTCACAACACTCTGTTCCTTCTTTGGTTGATACAATAGTCATGCCACTGCAATCTTCGGCTGACACCCCTTTCCCTTTAGGGGTTGATGCATCCTTTGACCTTGTTGTCTCACATCTCGTTCAACCTATGGTTGTGTCGATGCAATATTCGACTGACACCTCTCCTACGTTCGGGTTTGATGTGTCTCTTGACCTTGTTGTCTCGCATATTGTTCAACCAATGGTCATGTCGATGCAATATTCGACCAACAACACTCTTGTTTTTTGGGGTGATGCACCTCTTGACCTTGTTATCTCGCATCCTATTCAACCAATGGTTGAGGAAGTGGTCGTATCGATGCAATATTTTATCGACCCCACTCTTCTCTCGGAGAGTGACAAGTCTAAGGAAGCGATCGCGCCAATGCAATTTTTGGTCGATCCCTCTCTTCTGGTTCTGGTTCTATACCTTCTATGCCATGTCCTTAGCATTTCTATTACTTCACCTTCTAAACTAGAAAGAGTTTTACTCTTCCCGAGTTCTCTCCCTCCAAGTCTTGATGAGGTTCCCTTTGATTGGGATGGTCTTGTGGGGTATCCAATGCCTCCACCTATGTCCTTTCCAGAAAGAGACGTTATTCGACATAACACGGGGACGATAACCTCCGTTAGCACTTTTCCCTCCTCAACTTGGAGATCTTTGGGTCTTCCCAAGCTTGGGTTAGTTCTTCGTAAGATACCGACATTCCACAGAAGGTCCGCATGGGAGCCTTGGCCTCCCCTGTGGCTTTCCGCCTAGAATCTTCCTAACGAGTCTTAGTTAAGCTCTTTTACAACTCGTATAAAAACTGAAAATATGGCCGAGTGATTTGTCCCTTTCACACTCATTAAATCGGATTTGAAAGGTCATGAGTCTTAGTTAAGCTCTTTTCCAACTTGTTATAAAAAATAGAAAAGATTGTCGAGTGAACTTGTCTTTTTCACACTCGTAAATTGGATTTGAAAAGACGTCTATTTGGCAAAAGTTTACCCCTTTTTCACACCAAGTAGACTACAAGACATAAAAAAGGATATTTTTTGGTGTTAAGTTGTGATTGCATCTCATGCCCTTGCTTGCAGTATTGAGCCTTTAGCCGATTCTCGCTTTGCGTTATAAACCGTTGCCTAAGTAGTTTTGCATCCTCAACCAAGTAGAGCCTTGTTTATATCCTTTGAAATTTGACACCCTATACCCTGGAGGAAACATCACCCTGAGTGTCCATCTCCTGCATGCATTTCCTTGCATTAAGCATAGGTACGTTACACTATTGGAACTAGTTTTTCTTACTTGCGACACTCATTTCCTCCTCTGTATCATAGCATTCATTTTTTATGAAAAAACAAAAAAAGACGGGCGGGAAGGGAGTAATATATTATAATTGGAAGCAATCATGTCGCCTTTGAATAGAGCACAAAATTATTGAGTCCTTGTGTCATCATAATTTTGGGTTTTAGCATGGCCTTAGGAAGTTGATCGTGTTACAGAATTTTCTCTACCGACTGGTTACTCTTCCAGTCCCTATAGAGAACGTTATTGATGCCTCCTGCATCTAATCGTCACATCATTGAGTCTATGCTGCCGGAGTCCACCACATGTCTCATGCTCTTGTTCAAAGGAATTCTCACAACCTGCATCGACCACTCCTCAGAAATCTTGACTTTTCATGTCGACCATACCCTCAATTTGTCTCAGAATCATATGATACTATGGTCTTACCACACACCCTAGCCCTACTTGCATCATCACTAGGTCACCTTGAACCCATCAATCGATATTTCATCATTGGTTTTTGACTGGGTGGTTTCCCTTGTGTTCAAAGGCAAGATATCTATTCACACTTTGGGATTTGTGCAGTGTCTTGGATTCCATTAGCCATATTGATGGTTTCCTCGCCTCTGTCAGCAGTTTTCATCATTGGCTTCTATTCAGAGGGTCTTTTTCATGTACCACTTGCATTTCATACACGCAAAAGATGCACAGGGTCGTTGGTTCGTGAACATGTTCTTCGTCAAATCGTGACCAAATCATGAAGCTCCTGGTTTGTTCCTCATGTTGACTGATGAGAGATGCCTTAATTCTCTCCTTTCAACGGGTCTCTTTCCATCGACTTCAGCTCATCTATTCTGGATACGGGACATATATTTTTATGGGTACCTTGAGGCTTGCAGTCATTAGTGGCAGACTCTCTCACCATTGACAGATGGGAATACATTAATGTCTCCTGATCAATGGATTTCTCAAGTGTTCGACACCGAATCCTTTATTCACACGTGTAGGAATGTACTTGGTGCCTTGATACCTACTTTCATTATTGGTAGGTTTTCTCACGTTTGTTAACGGTATACCTCAATGACCAATAATCAAACGATGTCTCATTATGTTCCACCTCAACTCCTTTATTCACATGATGTAGACTTGAACCCTTGGTGGATAGTGTAGAAGACTTGAAGACATCACTATGTGGTCGCAACTTTCCTAAGTTGTTGCTTCCCTTTCATTGAAACAACACTTGTTCGACTTTAGTGATCATGGGAGATCATATTGTACTCCATGGTATATAGATATCTTCAGATTGATTTTGAGACTGGTTTCACTGGGCCTTGTTCGTGACTATGACAAATTTTGGCATATAAACGCAATTGTATCTGCCTATTCATGGCCACAGACACTTACTTGGTATATTTTCCACATGGATCTGCATTGTATTCTTGGCATCCATGTATGCAAAGTTAGTACATAATGTAATGAGAAATCGAGTTCATCCAGCTGATTCTATACCACTCCACTCCTGGATTATTTATAATGTATTTCGGCCATCAAAAATACTCCTTTAATCTCACACATTAGGGGGCATCTGTTATAACAAGATTTTCCTCACCATTTCTATCTTGCATAGAGGGCCTTTTTCCATTTCCCTATGCAGACTTATCATCCCTTTTTGACAAATCCAGAGCTAAAAATAAACATTTTTCCACATATATGCTCCCTATCAACTATACATCAAGTGTATACGCAGACTTCTCCACTACAGCCTGCGTACATCGAGATTTGTGCCAGAAAATACAAAAATGGAGTTGGGTTTCCATGTCACAACAAGATATCTTTGATCCTTGGCCTTCCATATACTGGAAACGTTCTGACTCGACCCTTCAGTTTCATTTTGAAGGCTATAAGAGCACAATTTCGAGCTATGGAAAAGAAGAGAAAGAATTTAACTTTGAGAGCAAAGTTACTCTAGAGAGATTACTTCATATTGAGTCTGCATCCCTTTGTCCCTCAAGTCTGAACACAATGTTCAGCCCCCAAGCTCTCTCCCTATTGTTGAGAGAACCTCATTCTCTCTCTCTTTTGAGCTTGCCTTTGGTGGAGGATTGAAGTGGTGGAGACCCAGTTGGAAGGAACTTGGTTCCTTGGTTTCGAACCGTGCCGACACAGAAATTTGTAATGTTGACACTTTTGTTGATCAATTATTAATAGAAATACTCCTTTCCTGTCCTATTGGTATCATGAAAATATATGATTATTATCCATGGTCATGTTTGTAATTTTTATTAATGGATTATGCTATCTCATGTGCTAACCCTTTTACATTATCACTATATACTTTATTTACTTGTTTGTTAAGAACTTATTACAGGTATAAAGCTTTGGGTCGAAGTGCTCAACGGTGGAACATCATCAAACGTTGGATCGAGGTAGGCCTCTTTCTTATCTTACACATTAGTTTATATAGTATACAATGGAATTGAGTTGATTTATGCAGTCATACCTGTCTGTTGTGGTTTACCCTTGGCCATAGAGATTTTTTCCCTCGTAACAATGACCTAGAGCTATCAAAAAACAAAGTCCAAATATTAGTATCTAGGATTGAGTTAGTAAAAGAAAATTTGTCTACTTCTACTATAGTACAATCATTAGTTTCAGTATGAGTGAAATGAAGGATTTCATACTATTTGTTTCTTTGGATAGAAGATGACTGCGCTACATAGAAACCATGGTCAACCTCTAAAAAGTGATTTCCCATTGAGGTATGAGCGAAACTGATGGGTTCATTCTTACCTTCAATATTTGTTACCATAATTTTCATATGGGACTCGTTGTTCACCCTGATCTGATTTGGGTTACCCTTATATAGAAGCCACAAGTGGGTCCAGTCTGTGGAGAAATAGCCCTATAGTTTTGCAAACCAATCCCTACTCAACAATAAACCATAACCTTTTGGAATATCAACAACAACAATATCGATGACCTGATAGATTCTAGGATCAAAAGCTAGCCTAATCATAACATCTTTGAGCTCACCTCTTACCTTAACATCCGATCTATCTAACTATATGATCCTATTAATACTCTTTTCTAGGACAACATTTATTTTTTGGAAAACTGAGTAGGGAAGGATATAGATGAAGCACCAGAGTCAGCTAAACAGTTGTGATCAGAAAGGGTGGGACCTGGGACCTAGAATGTGACCCTATATTGGTTGCATTTATAGTAGACTTAGTTTCAAATTTTCTTTATGTTTTCATTTTAGAAGCTTTAGGAGTGTCATCTATCACAACAATGGTCTTCTTCTGGGGTTTATTGGGCTTGAATGTATCAAGAATAAGATCATGTTGTTGGGGAAGTGCACATATATCATACAAGGAGATGTTGGCCTTGGTTTTTTTAGACCTTTAATAATGTTGTATTCTAAAGTATGAGTTTCCATATTTGCTTGGGGTCTTGCTTGTTTGTGAATTGTTGGGGTTATTGTTGGCTGGTGCAGGGGTGTTTGTATTTTGATTAGGAGTGGGAGGAGTTATTTTCCTAGGAGAAGTGATAGTTTTTTAGGGTAGAGGAGTGTTGGGTACTACCCCTTTGTTGTGAAAGTTGTAATCTTTGGGCTCAACTTTTGTGACCTATGTATCCCCCACATAAATCTATTCATTTTGTTCTTCATATGAATCTAAGCACCAATCCCATATAAACATGGTTGATTCTTTTGTGGTATCCTTAGAGGTTTCTTCCTTTTTTCTTTCCTTGGCTTGGTCATTGGAGGTTTCTTGTTGATCTAACAGTTAGTTGATGACTAAGGTCACATAATTGATTCATTGAGGGCATGTTTTCTCATAATGGTTCTGTTGGTGATATGAAAAAAAGTTATCCATGCCAAAATTTTCCATATTTAAAGTAATACCTAGGGTTTCCGGTGGCTTTGGTCGGTTATCATTCTTCTTAAAGAATGGACAAAAATGTTTTTTCTTTGAAGACCCTTCACCAACGTTTTTCTTGAGGTCTACTACTTCATTACAAATATTGTTTACTAGCTTGACCACACTGCCTAGATCTTTAGGCTCTTTTTTGGAAGGTTTGGTTAATATTAAAGTTTTCTTCCTAGTTGCTTTAGTATATTCGGTTGTAGGGTGTCTTCCTAAAGAAATAAGCTCCTTTTCGACTTCTTTGGCTTCCTCAAAATTTCGGGCTAATGTAGTTTTTACATCTCACTTAAAGAAAATGCCTATAGAGGGATGTAATGTCGAAGTATAGTATCCTTTACTTTCTCCTTTTTCTCCATATTTAAGGCCACTAGTTCCTTGAATGAGGTCACAAGATTTTTCTCATCCCCAAAATTTATGATTAAGGCTTTTTCAAAATCGTTCCAGCAAGTTATGGATCCAACCGGTAGGTTAAAATACCATGTAGAAGCCTTGTTCTCAAAAGTGTAGGGAAAGAGTCTACAAACCACATCTTCATAACGAACATCAAGGAGTCGAGTGGCTAGAAAGAAGTTTTTTATGTGTTCTTTTAGTGAGCAAGATTTGTTTGGGTCAAATTTCAGGAGGACTCTTTCTGGACATTTGGGTAAGTCGTGTGCAGGACCGAGTAAATATAAATCTCCTTGGAACATCCATGGTTGGACTACATTATAATTTCCAACCATATTATCGTCAGAATCATATCCAAAATGTTCAACGTTAAAGTGGTGTTCCAAACCAGGAGGACTAGGACTAGGAGGTGTGGGAGGTATTTGGTCCAAAGTTACAAGTATTTCTTGTAGAGCAGTTTTGATCAAATCCTCTACAGAGTCAACAAGGATATTCGATCGGTTCTCAGGTCATATTACATGGGTATATCTCCTCCTAAGAAGTGTTGAAGCTATGGGTAAATGGCCAAGCAACTTGGAAAAGGAACAAGTAATGTGTCAATTTTTAGGAAACTCCATGTTGGGGATAAGATACCAAGCTTCAGAATTGTTTTTTGGGCTTGCGGCAACACTTTCAAGTGCGGGGTTGGAATCTTCAAAGGTTGTATCTTTTTCAAAAGAGGTATGTGGCATTCATTGTTGGGTAGGAATATTTTCATAGGATTGGTCGTGTGTTTGTCAAAAATTAATGTTGTCCATGCAAATCAGTCCCTCCTTCTAGCTCCAATTATGTTGAGGTGGCATAATTTCCCTTCAATAGTAAGGGGTACTCCCCAATGCACAGTCCCAATTAGACTATGCAGTGTTTGGTTTAGGAGACCCATCCATATTCTAGATTGGGTGCCATTACGAGGTTTGAGGGGTGTTTGGATGGTTGTGAATGAAATGGAAAATGTAGATGTGACTAACTAAATGTGGAAATGAAATCTAACTATCCTATCCTAGCTAGGAGTGACTACGGTAACCAATGAGTAGCTATAAATGAAACTAATCCCTACAAATGACTTCTTTGAGGTAGTTGTTAAGAAGCAACAAGGTTAGATAGAACATGAATCCAAATGACATAACCAGATTAGTCTAATTCATTAATTTACATGCATAAACAACTCATCATCTCAGGACAAAGAAGACAACAAAGAGTAAACAAAGTTGTAATAAAGATTTTGATTTGCATAAGAATAGTCTATAAGCAAAAATAAATTTTTACAACACATGTAAACAACATACATTTTGTTGAAAATAGTTTACAGTAAGCCACCATCCACAAGAGTTATTCTTTATAACCAAATGGCCCTGAGGGATTCTCAATATCAATTCTCAAATTAGTTTTCGAATATGCAATGCTTGAAGAGCCCCTTCAAAATGAGCCTCTTCCTCTACTTATAATAGTTTGAGTAACTATTGATAGTGTCTTCTTGGATTCCACAAGAAGAAGTTACAAGTCTCTCCAACTTCCCCTTCTCAAATGTTGTTGATAGGATAGAATAGGACGAATTTGATGATGGTTGGAAAAGAGGCAAAATAGAAGGTGGTTGTGAGAAAATTCTAATTTCATATTCTTGTCTTATTTACTTATCTTTGTCCTTCGCGTAGGCTTCCCAAGCTTCATGATGGCCTTCAATTGATATAACTATCTGGTACGAGAGTTCTTCTAGTGAAGTTGCATGAGAGATCGAGATGTTTGAAAGAGTTTTCATGTCCCTTGTCAGATTGGCCATGAACTCTTGGATCATGGTTTGAGTATTAGCTAGCTAGACGAGGTGTTCCTTTATTAAATCTATTGTTGCTTTTGTAGCTACTTGAGAACTCTCTCGTGTCTAATTCATGTTTCATTGAATTTCTTCAAATATTTTCTCCTCTATCTTGGTTTTCTCGATCTTTTCAATGGGAGGTAGATGTCCCTTATGTGTCAAAATGTGTGTGGATTTGTGTATTTGTGCACAAATTTCTAGCAAGCTCTTTGTTTCCTTTTCATCCCTCTCCCCATATTGTTGTCTTCGATCAAGGGAATCATAGTCAATCCTTATTTCCCCTTTTGGAGAACGAGGCAGCTCAACAAGAGAATTTTGGTTCTCAATGATCCATCATTGCATATCATTTAAGCCTTCCCGAATGGAGACAAATTAGACATTCTTGGCTTGCACACAACTATGTTGGTCTATTATTTTTGCTTTCAAATGTTGGAAGAGTTGAAGATGGGCATACATATCCATAGAAGTATCATTGATTTCTTCCCTGAACTTCTCGGTGCATGCCTTGAATTCCCTCAAGCCTTCTTTGTATTTCTTTGCGTTCCTGGGTTATTCCTCCAACTCTCTAATCCTAGCATCCTTTTCTTCATTTTGATAGAGCACATTATTGAGGTTTTGTTCTATTTTCATGGTGAAAGCAATGTCGGAAGATGCTATGGAGATTGGGTCTTTTCTAATGTCTTATGTAATCAGACTCTCTGTGACAACTGATAAGGGGTTGCCTCTAGTAACTGAGAGATTTTTGGTTTGTTGTTGTGCAATCCTACCAGTGGCCTTATCAAATATCAACTTCTTCAAATTCGCCACCTTGTTGGGTTTATAGGGGGTGTGAAGTCCTAGCCCTAGTTCAACAACTAAGAGGTGCCCATTGGTGAGAGGAACTTTTGTTGACGATTATGAGATGTCAGTGTCCATGGGAGAAGTGTTATTATTCAACACATCTTCATCCCATTTCCTTTGTTCCTCTTCCACTACTTTTTCTATTGCCTTATCAGTTGCTTCTTTCTTGGTTGTTGTCGTTGTTTCTTTCTCAGTTGTTGCCTTCTCAACTTCTGTTGTTATCTTTGCTTCTTTGGCTTTAGCTTCTTCTTCTTGTCATTTGTTTTTAGCAACATCATCCTTCTTCTTCTGCACTTTCTCTTTCTTCCTTTGTTTCTTGTTTTCGGTTGACTCCTTGACTTATTTATGTTTCTTGTCTGCCTCAACCTCGACATTTGTAGCATAATTTATTTTCTTTTATTCTTTAGTTGTTTCTTCTGATTCAGTAGTTGAGGCTGTAGTCATGGCCATTGTTGTTGTTGCTGCTATGGCCTCTTCTTCATCTCTCTTTCGTGCCTCTTCTCGAGATTTCTCCTCATCTGAGATCCTACCTAGAGTTTTACCTTTCCACTTGAAAATGACTTCTTCATATGTTCGGGTGTCTCAATGGATCTCTTATTCTTCCCACTTGTATAATATGTACTCCTATTTATAAATGTGCTTGTTGCAATATTCCTTGAGCTCTTCTTTTCGGTCATGTCTTTGAAATATTTCTTCCCTGAAGAGAAATGACAACAATGTGTCTACCTCAGCTCGAGCATGTTTAACATATTTGAAGGAGTACGATCAGATCCATAATAGTAAAGGGGACCAGATGGATTTCTTATCTATGTAGAGTGAGGCTTCGACTCCATGGATCATGGTCTAATATGTAATCTCTTGCAACATGTTGGCAGCGAATATATAATTATCATTTTCATAAGCTGCCTACAGAGGGTCTATGAAATTTTATTACTCTTCATAAGCGTTTCTCTAAACGACAGTTGTAAATCGTCGCATTTCACCTATCATCTATTCATGCTTCGTTTTCATGACTGGAAGCATGAAAACTCGCAATTGTCGTTATCATTCTGTTTTAAAATTTCATTGAAAGCATATCGTTTATTACAGAATTGTGATTTCTTGCTATGAGCATGTTGCTCTCATTGTTTGTGACCCTTTCGATTCTAAGAGTGCCTAAGAAACTTATGGTTGTTTGAACGAAAGACCCTCATCAATTGGTATTCGATTTTTGTATCGATTTTGGTTTGATGTTTGATCATATTTCTTTCATGAAACTTTTGGCTACTCAATTTTTGTAAACTCACCTATCTTTGCAATCAAACTTGGATGCATGCACTATGTTTTCAAGTACTTTGGTCCTAGCTTTTACCCAATGCTAAGGTGGCATATGATGTACAACATGCCATTACTCCTTAGCATGGTCTCGAGCTTCACGATTTTGCTCACACGCGTTGTGATTAACACTTTGCCCACCGTTTGAATCACCACAGCTTGCATTGATAAGGCTCGGGGCTATGGCTCTGTGGCATTTTTCCAAACCCTACCTGTGTATCCTATGTTAATTACCTGTCCATTCGGCATGGCTCTAGTGGTAAGGGTCAAACCGAATGGCGTCCAAACCCTGCTTTCGTATGATAACGCTAGGGAGGATTTGGAAAGGAATGGTTGGCATTTGTTCATTGAAAAATTTCAGGGTTTTAACCTTTAGGTCGCCCAAGAGTTTGCCTTAACCTTTGATGGTTGTAGGGAAAAGATCGATGATGTGCATTTAGAAGTAACATAAGAGTTCTTAAGCCAAGCCATGGGACTGCAAGAAGTTGGTCAGAAATGGTTCAAAAATGCGAAAGTGGAAGAGGTGCCTTGGACGTTACTGTTTACCTCACGAAAAATAACCAGCTGTGATCGAGGTATGCCAATTTCGTTCTTGAAACCTAGGTGGCATGATTTACTTGTTGTACTGAAGAAATTCATCACATGTGAAGGACAATTTGGACTTGTTTTCCTATATCATCTACGCCTCCTTATGAGTTTTATTGGTTTTTCGTTGAATATGCCTTACTACCTGCTCAGAAGTCTGTATAAAATAGGTAAACGGTTTAGGAAACAGAGGTCAGATGCGAGTTTATTTCATCATGATCTGATTAAAATCATCCTCATGCACCAGTTACAATCACAAAATGATTGTTGGGATGCATTCATTTCACGAAATGGTTTTGGCAACAATGACTTGGGATAGGTAGATAAGTCGGTCATTGTGGAAACCCTTGTGAACCCTACAGCCTCTTCTCCACCACTCCAAGCCTGTGATTTTTCCCCTAATAACGAACCCTCAAGCTACCCTAATTTCATTCAACAGGACAATCGATCGGGTTCACATCCAAAGGATAGCACTAAAACTGGTAAGAAACCTACAGGAAAGAAACTAAAAGGCAGTGTCGATGTCAATTTCAAGAACAAAAGGGTTGGTTGTTTAATTTCTCGATGTGCTCGAAATAAAATGAAACCCTGTGCAGACACAATCAACACGATTGAAGTGAGCGAAGATTAAGACTCAGAAATTGAAAAATTCATGGCTGAAGAGGACTCCGTGTCATTCGGGCTATACCCTGACCGGCCCTATGACTATGTTAACAATCTGCCTCCTTGTCTAAAGGACAACCCAGAATTTCCTGGCATCCAGCTCTGTGATAAGCCTACCATTCGCATGGAGGATTCTCCGACCCATAATGTTGTTAGTGCTAATGCAAATTCCTTACAGTCACAGTGCGATGAGTGTTGATCGTGGATCGACAGGTACTATACTGATGTTCTACTACTATAGTCACGACTTAAGTCTTTAAGAGACCAAGTCGATATGTTGACAAATGAAAACAACAGACTTGAATCCATTATCCAAGGGAAGGAGAAACGATTGAAAACTACAGGTCATGTCATTTTCAAAAACGTAGAGGCAGCAACAGCTATCGCTAATTCCAAAAAATTTTGATACGTTTTGATTCCATGATTTGAGGTATGATATTTTTAATTTTTAGTATGATTGTGTCACTCTTAAGTTAGGATATTTGATTTGATTGAATAAACTATTTTTTCTTATTAAGATTAGTCTGTTTTGTTTATTTAATAAAACATGATTGCATTTGCTATTATAACTAGCTACAGAATCGCAAGATTCTATAGCCAGTTAAGAAAATTCGAATTGTTTGATTTGATAATTGAAAACATATCTGAGATCTTCCCATTTTCATTTGTTTTCAGGATGATTAAGGAGCCCATGATTTCCAAGATGATATGAGACATTTTTGAGGTCTCCCAGCCATATCAATTTTGTATTTTGAGTAAACAGAATTAGACTGTTAATAGTGTTTTGATATCTAGTGAAATCAGGGTGGTTGCATCCCCCATATTTTTGAAACAAATTTGATCTTATCAACATGAAACATTTATGTTTCCTGAAACCTATATAAACATATTATTTTGTAAACATTTGATCATCTCAGCCTGGGGCAAGAGTATGGGCATTTTTATCGCAGACTTGAATGAAATAGAGTGCACGTTACAGCTTTAGCGTTTTTGTATGATGTTTTGATTCAGGTTATGTGTATGTTAATTTGATAATAGATGGTGATTGCTTTCATCATCGTGATTTATTACCATTTGACATAATTCATTTTATATGTTGCTCATATCTTATGTTTCAGATACAATATACATACAGTTATCATCTATCCAATTTAAATTAGTAGATTCATCTCTAATTTATGTTGAATGTCTGCATGCAAGTTCTTACATGAAGATTTATCTCATCGTAGTAATTTGCAAATCATATGATTACTGTAAATGTATCTATTCAATGTTCTGTTGTTATAATTCAATCTCCAGCATTATCGTTCCTCATTTATTAGGGGCAATCTCAAGATCTATAGCAGGTTTACTTCATCAGATAAAGGTGGTTGGATATTCAACCGTGAACAGACATTGGATGCAATAATAGGTTAGCCTGTTATTTGATTTCGCTAGTTTCCTAAATATAGAAGTTTCCTCTATATAAAACGTTTTCTACTATCTATTATTTTCTGTTCAACTAGGAAGTTTAATGTGTGATGTCATGAGTGCATACATTTAAGAAAACAAACCCAAAAAATTAGATAGTGTTTTTACTTGTTTATTATTATCGCTAAAAGTAATCAATCTACATTTGATTTTTACTAGTTTAGATTAAAAATCGTGTTTTGTATAGGTTGTATATAGAATTATCATACATATAATATTTAATCTGTACATATATATTTACTTAGATGTACATATAGTTTTTAGTAATTGTTATTTATTAGATCATTGTTTTTCCTTTAGTCATTTTTCACTTTCTTTAGGACTTAGATCGGCCAACGGAGCTGCTAAACCCGTCAGAGTGAATTAATCCAAACGGATTGGGTTAATTAGACAACCTTGGACCGGATTCACTCCTCCAGTTGACGAGAGGTCAATTTCGTCCGTTTACACAACACTAATCTATCATGGATGAATCTGGGGAGCATATGAGGATCTTTGATGGCTTCATATATCCTTATGTACATCCCATATTCCAGGAGATACCAATATCCTATTCTTCGTGTGCCTTGTAGGTCATGCATGGAGTGGGTGAATCGAAGATGAATTGGTAAAGTGGTGCCAAGAAGTAGTCACAAATATTGTGATACTCGGTCTTATATTTGTGCTCCCAGAGCACTTTGTAGTAGATGTGTATGGGAGGGTCAGTTGGATACCAGGCCCAACCCATATTTTGATATTGATGACATACACATACCATGTCAAACATGAATGAGAACATGTGGAAACTAGGAACCTCATCGGGCATGGTCTCCTTATCCATTCTGATGGAGTCCTCTAGAGATGTTGATAGGATATCAACCCAATTGAAGGATGACCCAGTGTCAGTATAGTAGTATATGAGGGGCACTAGGGATAATGTGAAATTTGATGCATCCTATTCCCTATACAACCTACACAACATTGCTACAATGTACTGGTATGACATCCTCAACGATTTGGTGTGATATTCTCCTGGGGGCCTTATTTAAATGTCTTGTCAAGCTTGTACCATATTTTACACAAATATTTTTCCTTGAGTGGAAATTTCTTGATGAGATCCTCATTCAGTGGCATATCTTCTTTCTCCAAGTGATAATATGAGGCTATGTCTGATTCTTAGAATGATGATATGGGTTGTCCCTTGGTGTTGAGGATATATCTATTATCCAGGTCTACATATCGTACTATCCATGAGATTGCATCTACACATGGAAAAATTGTTGTGTGAGTTGAGTTGTCACCCTATGTAACCTCAATTTATGGATGTTCCTAAAGATCTTGAGTTTGTCTTCATCTTGTGATTCTATAGGGAAACTCTAGTTCTTAAACATTTCGAAGACTTCACCCTATTTAAGTGAAGTCCCCTTCTCTATAAATCCTATGGTGTCATCATAGATAGGCCCTGGGATGGTTGCCTCTTCTTCTTGGTGTCTTCCGCTTGCATAGGCCTCTGTCATGGGGCGCTTTCTTGCATCCTTCTTGCGGGGAGACATGATCTGATATACAACAGGAATGTCCATCATTAATACTTCAAAGCATTAATGTTTAAAAAGTTATGACATAAAGCATTAGGCACTAGTTTTCACAATCATAACATAGTTACCAACTTGACGAGAACTCTACTAAGTTCTCATTTTTGGGGGGGTCACATTTTTTACCTCGTCTCAAAAATTTGTGCTACCGGTAGCACCCCTTTTTTGTAGTGGTTAAAATTCAGACCCATTAAGACCTATTGCATTGACAACTGATGTCATTGTGGACAAAGACTTTAAAATTGGTCCTTGAATTGAAAAGTGATGCTACCAGTAACACCAAGTTTATTTTTGGAGTTAAAATTATAACTTAATTGAAACTGTGGCCTTGACAACGACTGCCATCGTCAATAAACAACTCAAAATCGACTCTTAAATCATTGCTTAAAAATTCTTTTTATATCGTTTTTAAAATTCACATTAAAAAAAATAAAGAAATTAAAAAAAAAATATGATAGTTAATTTTTTTAAAAGGAAAACAAAAAACAACCATTTAAAAAAAATAAAATAATTGTAACCAGAATTTAATATTTTTTAAGAAAAATAAAAAACTAAAAAATACATGAAAAACAAAACAACTATAATTTTTTTATTTTCTAAATTTAATTTTTATTTTTTAAGTTTAAAAAATAAAAAATTATAATAGAAAATTAAAAGAAAACTAAAAAAAATCTGAAACGAAAAGGAAAAACCCACAAATTAAAAATGTATATATAAAAAACTAAATTTTTTTGGAGGAAAATAAAAATAATTAAATGAACCAAGTTTCTTTAAAACAACCTAAAAAGATATAAAGAAGTTAAAAATATATATTAAAAAAACAAAAAAAATCAAATTAAAGTACAAAATTTAATAGGAAATTTAAAAATAAAACAGAAAAAAACATACCGAAAAAACCTCAAAATTTAAAAAATATATTAAAACAAAAACAAAAAAAAAACTTGAAATAAACTTTTTTTTATACAAAATATTTAAAAAAAAATTAAATTTTTAAAAAAAAAATACATAATATATCAAAATATTTAAAAAAATTAAATTTTAAAAAAAAAATACATAATATATTTTTTTTTTTTTTTTATTTTATTTTTTAAAATGGTTATATATATATATATATATATATATATATATATATATATATAATTTAAAAAAACATATATAATAAACATTTTATTAAAAAACACTTTTACAAATAAAATTTTAAAAGCATCGCTTTCCATGACATCCGACGATGCTCAAATAACCCCACGTGATTGGTTGGGTGTTATGGCAACCCATGACGCCCCATCCAGGCTCAGTACCTGCGGTGTGGGCTGAGCATCGCCCCCACATCACCTCAATGATCCCAAACAATACAATTAGAACATAATTTTAAGAAAAATAATTTAAAATATATATATATATATATATATATATATATATATAAATTTTAAGAAAAATAATTTAAATATATATAAATACATATATATATATATATATATATATATATATATATATATATATAATTTTGTTATGCTTTAAATTTAAGATTGTAATTATTTTTATTTTATTTTGCTGTTAATTTAATACATTTGTTTTGTTTTGTTTTTTAATTCCTTTATTTTAAATTTAGTTAATTTTGTAGGTTTTAAATCTAAGATTGTAATTATTTTTTTTTATTTTTTGTTGTTAATTTTAATACATTTGTTTTGTTTTGTTTTTAACTTTTATTTTAAATTTAGTTAATTTTGTAGGTTTTTCATTTTAAAGTTGTTTTATTTTTATTTTTAAATGTTGTTTTTTTATAATTTAGAGTTGTATTTTAAAATGGGTCTACTTTTTATTTTTAAATTCCATTTTTTATTTTATTAAAATTTAAAAATTGTTTTTGTTTTTATTTAAATATTGCTTTAAAATATATGTTTTATATATATATATATATGGCCATCTTGAAGTTCTAGTTTATGATTTTCTAATATTTTGTATTTTAGAATTTTTTTTTTTTTTTTTTAAGGGTTTTAATTCTTTTTTTAACCTAAAAATGTATTTTTCTTTTAAATCAATGTTTTTGGAAAATTTTAAATATTTTTTATTTCTTTAGTTATTTTTCTTTCACCCTCGCTGCTTTTAATCTTTTTATTTTGAATTTTGAATTTGTCATATTTTTAAATGTGTTTTCTTCATTTTTAAGAAAATTTATTTGCGAAGATTTTCTTCTTTCAATTTAATTATTTTTTGGTGTAAATTAACAAAAAAAAAATTTGTTTGTAAATAAATTTTCAAGTGACCATTTAGGGTCCAATTTTGGGTTGTTTATTTGCGTAACAATTTCAATTAGGTCGTAAAAAGCTATAATTTTAATGTTTAGAAAAAAACAATTTGCTTTAGGTAGCACCACTTTTTATTTGGGTATTAATTTTAAGGTTTTTTTGGGTTACTATATGAGTTCTAAAGGCCATGCTTGAAAATGTTGTAATTTTGACCCCGTTAGAAAAAATAGTGCTACCGGTAGCACAACTTTTTGATTTTTGGGTTGATTTTCATGTTTTTTATGCAAAAATATGGGTTTTAAGGGCTAGAGCTCTTGTTTTGAGGTCACAGTTCTCATTAAGTTGGTAACTTTGTTTCATGTAATTTCTTGGGCTTTTGGGCAACATCAAGAGGTTAATGATAAAATCGTCAATGCAAACCTATATCAGTGTATGAGGAGATATTTATGTCAATATCGGGAGAAGAGTCGTCATCTAAAGAAGATAGGAGAATAGATGACATGGTGAAGGTTTAGTGAAATTTGGCTCAGTTCAAAGGGAGGAGAAGATTGGGTGTATCGGCGTCGATGTTGTCACCCTTGCCGACATGCAAAAGTAGTGTCAGTGCTATTGATATGAAATTTGTCGATATATCAAAGGAGTACCAACATATTTCGTAATAAGAGTGTCGATATATAAAATTCATTACCTAGGGAAATTTTAAAGTCTATGTCAACACAATAAAGGAAGGTACCAATGATAATGTTGTCAACGTTGTCGACATGATAAAGAGTACCGAGGATGGTGTTGTAAACTCCACTGATAAAGAAAGGTAAGTACTGGTGATGACGTTATAAACTTCATCGGTGAAGGGAGGTGAGTAGTACCGACGTCGATCATAACAAATTTACCAGTATGGAAAAAAGGAAGATCGACGTCAATCGTGTAAAATTTGTTGATATGGAAGGGTACGGGTCAACGAGGTTTGCAACAACTTTGTCGATATTCCTACAAACTCAAAATTTGACTAAGTGTTGGTGACTATAGATCGTTGGTGAGGGATCAGTAGAGTTGTATCTTGGTCTAAGATCAAGCCTTGGATTTGGACTTATCCAGGGTTGAGCCAAAGAGAGATCCCTTCCAAGCTCGGGGACTAGTTAAATGTTGAAGGGTTAGGGCATAGCTTTACAAAAGAAAAAACCGATACCTAGGGTTTGGGTTAGGGAACCACAGAGATGTGAAAAGGGGGAAGGATTTATCGATGGCTCGGGTACTCGAATAGAGGAGGGTTGGAGGAACCAGCGTGAGGCATGGTGCACATAGGTAGAAAGAAGTTTATGGCAGTGTTGAGTAGGTAGTAGAGGTGAGGCGAGTTCACATTCTATGGAGCAGAGTAATATTTGAACTTAACCTACCCAAAAAAAATGGAAAAGGATACATTATAGTTAAGGTTAAAGGCCTAATTGGTGTGGATGACACATGGGAAGCAAGGGGGTTGGTGATAGATGTGTGTTCTTATGTGGAACAACTCCTTGACACAAAAATATTGGTTCATTTCCTCCTCGGTGACAAATGAGAATACAAGGCTATAATCTCGAGGGGTGATCCTTTATATAGACCTTTTTATTCGACATAGGAATTAATGTATAGAGGGTGACCAATGAAAGTGCGTTGGTGTGCCGACGATGTTTATGCCAACTCCACCAATACTAAACTGTAGTGAATCAATAATGTTTATGCCAAATCCATCGGTGTATCAACATTGTTGAGCATAATGTGACCAAGAGAAATTGTGTGAGTCCTTCTCGTGTACCAACGACAATGTTTCCAACTCTGCTAGTGATAAGGACAGTGTATCGGCGAAGTTGAGTGAAATTCAGTCGGTGTATCAACGAAGTTTGTGGGAATCTTTTTGATACACCAAAGCTCATTTCTAAAAATCGTTAAGTGTTCTCCCTCTCAATGTATCAGGGAGTTTGTGATGAACTCGCCGATATTTCTTGTATCGGGGAATTTATTATGAACTTGCCAATATGCCAGAAACCAGAAAAAAACAAGTTAGAAAAACTTCTCAAAGAGGAATTGGTAGACCTTAATGAATATCATGAGGTTGAGATAGCTAAGAGAGACTTAAGACAACAAAACGAGGGTCCCATTTTCTTGGTTGGCCCTGATTCTATGAGAAAGGACACAAGAAAAAGGGAAGGTGTTGGTGCTTGGCACAACAAACCCTTTTTTGTTCTTTTCCAAATTCATGGGACAACCTGGTAATGGCCATTAGAATCACTGTAAAAACATTAGTGTTTGATGAGGTCATGGTTTCTTTACTCTTAGAGGAGGTGATTCATAAAGCTTTTGAATCCACTAATGAGGCATTGGTTTTTCATGGAGCATTGGAGGAGAAAGGAAAGAAGAGAGAAAAGGGTAGATCCAAATCTCGTCGTAGACATAAGTCCCTTGGAAAGTCCAGGGAAAAATGTTCGAACTATGGAAAGGTTGGGCATTTCAAAAGAGACTACAAGGAAGAGAAAAAGAAGAATGAGAAGGAAAATAATGTTTTTGATTATTAGCTTGGAAAATATCCCCAAGAGGTTGGTGGATATGCCTTTAGTGCATATTTTGCAACCTACGAAGGCCAAAGTGCATGGTTGATAGGCTCTAGGGATTCCTTCCATATTAATTCCCATTGGGTTTTGTTTTTAGTGTATGATAAATACTATGGTGGGATGGTATACCTTGGTGATGGCTCTCCTCTTCGCATAGATGGTCATGTTAGAGTCTTATTCAAATTACCTAATGGCCAAGTAAAGGGGATTACTGGAGTTTTGCATATTCAAGATATAGCATTAAACCTACGATTAGTAAGAAAACTTAATGATACAGGTGTGCATGTTGTTTCCTCTAACAAAGGGTGTAAGATGGTTTGAGGAGTTACGGTGCTCACTAAGGGTGCTCATGTGGGCACTTTGTTCTATCTTGATGCATGCACTATTTAGTGTAATAGTTGTTTTCTTTCTACAACATAGATATCTATAGGATCTACACCTTCACAATCATAACCTATATCTACTTTTGATGGTCATGCTTTATGGGTACCTAAGCAAGTTACCTACAGAGAAGACAATGGTATGACACCAAATATTGGGACATATAAGTGAGAAGGGCCTATGAGACTTGACAAACAAAAATCTTGTCGATGGATTGAATAATTGTTCTCTTCAATTTTATCTTTGTGAGAATTTCATATATGGAAAATAGAACCATGTTCAATTTTATTCCAATTCTAAAAAATCTTATTGGTTGTTAGACTTAATTCATTATGATGTAATTGGTATTGTTAAAGTTCCTTCAATTTATAAGGTTTTGTATTGTGTGTCATTCATTGATGATTATTCTAGAAGGACATGGGTATATTTTATTATAATTAAATCTAGGGTTTTTAGTCGGTTCAGGGAGTTTAAATCTCTCTAGGAGAATCAAACTAGTAGGAAGATTAAGGTGTCAAGGACTGATAATATGGTGAGTTTTGTTTTGTAAAGTTTGATCATTTTTTTAAGGTGAATGACATCAAAAGACATAAGAAAACTCCATATACCCCTAAATAGAATGGATTTGTAGAAAAGATGAACGAAACATTGATGGGGAGAGTTAAGAGTATGATCAATGGAGTCAACTTATAGAATAAGTTTTGGGTAGAAGTGGTTTCTATTGCATGTTACTTGATTAACAAGTATCCCACATTAGCTCTTGAGGATAATACCCCTATGGAGGTATGGATGAGAAAAAATCCCTCACTTCAACATCTTCATGTTTTTTATTGTGAGACATATACTCATGTGCCTAACGAGAAGTAGTTGAAGTTGGATAAAAAGGCTCTGAAATGTATCTTCATCAACTATGGCGTTGATGTGAAAGGGTACAAGATTTGGGATCTTATGGATAGAATTTTTTTTTATAGAAGGAATGTTATTTTCAAATAAGTTAATCCTTCCCCCATAGTGGTGAAACTAGAACAATATGAAAATAAATCAGTGGTTCAACTACCACCCAAGAACAAAAAAGTTGAACCAGAAAATAAACAAGAAGTTCATGATGGACCTAATGAGAAGGAGGGTTCTGAGAGTTTGAAAGAGGAGGAAGAAACTCTACCTCAAAATTTAAGCCGGTTCACTCAACAAAGAAGGAAACTAGTTGGGTATAATTATGGTTCATCTTATTTTAGATGTATATTTGCTTTATTTGCTAACATTTATGAACCTATAATTGTGAAAGAGTCAATGGATATGGAAGATAAGAAGTCCTAGAGAGTGGCCATGGATGATGAAATGGTTTCACTTAGAAATAATAATACATGGGACTTGGTATTGTTTCCTAATGCAAGTAAACCCATTGGTTGTAAATGGGTGTTCAAAAAGAAGATAAATTTATATGGCAATATTGAAAAGGACAAGGAAAGGTTAGTTGTGAAAGGATATTCCTAGGTTGAGGGGATATACTTTGGTGAGATGTTTTCCCCAGTTGACAATTTAACATCTAATAGGTTCCTATTATCTGCAACAAAACCTTTTGATTTAGAGATAGAATTAGGTGGATGTGAAAAAAACATTTCTACAAGGTGACTTGAAGGAGGATATTTATATGACACAGCCCGAGAACTATGTTAATAAATCTAAAGAGTCATTGGTCGTGCAAATTAAAAAAAATTCTTTATATGGTCTCAAACGATATCCCAGAATGTGTTACCAAAAGTTTGATTATTTGTGTTGTGATTAGGATTTATGAGATCCAAATTGGATCACTATGTATATCACAAACACGATGGTGTCCATTTCCTTGTTATCACTCTATATGTAGATGATATGTTATTTTTTGGTAACAATAAGGATGTGATTTACGATTTGAAGTTTAATATTTCAACACAATTTGATATGAAATACTTGGGGGCTACTAAGTATATCTTAGGAATGGAGATTAGGAGAGATATAACAAATATAAATATTTGGTTGAGCCAAAGTAAGTATGGAAACTTTATGCTACAACATTTTTGCATGATAGATTATCGACCAGTGAGTGTTCTAATTTCTATGGGAACTAAATTTTATGTTGAGTGTGTCCTACAACCCCCGTAGATATGGAGGATATGACTTATATTCCTTATGCTAGTGTAGTTGGTATTTTGATGTATGGTATGGTATGTACTAGACTAGACATTTCCCAAGCATTGGGAGTCTTGAGTCGATTCATGGCTAACCTTGAATGTGAACATTGGGATACAATGAAGATGATCTTCAAGTATTTGTGAGATACTTCTTAATATTCCATTTTCTATCACAGTGTGGTTTCAAGGGACCCACACTTAATGGATATATAGGGTTATGTGGATTTTGATTGGACATTGATGAATGTAGATAGAAGGAGATACATGGGTAGATATGTGCTTTTATTGTTGGTGGAGTAGTAAGTTGAATGATAAAGTGACAAGTTGTGGTCTCTTTGTCCACTACATAGGTGAAGTATATGGAAGCTACTCATTCTTGTAAGGAGGCCATTTCTCTTATGAAACCGTGTTTAGAATTAGGTCTAAGTCAAATATGTATTACAGTTCAATGTTATAGAAACAATGTCATTTGTTTGGTTAAGAACCTGATCTTTCATGTGAAGACAAAACATATAAATATCTAGTAACATTTCATTAGGGACATGGTAGATAATGGAAAGGTGATACTAGATAAAGTTGACACTTTATATAAAGTTGTAGACGCATTGATGAAACCGACAAGCACAAGTAAATTCAAGTGGTGTTGTGAGTCTATGAACCTTATGGTCCCAATCAATTAGCTCATAGTTTGATGCATTCTCTTGTATTCTCTTGTAAGGTATATGACAAGTGGGACAATGTTGGGACATGTGTGTTATACACCTTGTAGTCCAGTAGTAGAGTAGGTAATGGTTGTTTTGTTGTACTAGTGAATAACCCCAGAGAAGTAGCAAGGAATAATTGATAACTAGTGGTAGGGAGTAAATGCAAATCACTAGTAGGAAATGAATGATATGCAACAATTGTTGGCCAATTAATTATAGGTAGTTTCTAGCATATATAATTGGAAAACCATAAATGGTTTATGGTTTTAACTTACTATTATGCTATTGGAATTTCCTTAGAATCCTTATGATACTACTAAACACTCTTGTTGAGAGCACAAAGACTTTGTAATGTATTGTAACCATTTAGTTGCTAAATAATAAATTGAGCACACTTTAAAGTGTGTGGTTTTTCTCCTTGAAGTATTTTCCCCAGGAAATCATGTTAGGTAATGGTTGTATATTTTTGTGTTGTTTATTATTGCAACTGTGTTTATTCAATTTTGGCACATTCTTCTCTCATTGATTAGTGTAGGAAGCATATTTGACACCACTACTTCCTTTAAAAAATGCATATCTTAAATATTAAATGTATTAATGAATATTTTTGCAACAAGATCGACATTGCTTATATTATGACACATCATCTTTAGTGCTTATGATGGCACTCCCATGGATTATAAACTCCATTAATTCCTCAAAAATGTAAATTTGGTAAGAAAACAAAGTACTTTTCAGCAAGTTGACAATACTCTATAAAATTCATGCCAAGACCTCATAAATGCATGTACGTGAGATCTAAAAGTTGATTTGTGTAGTTTCCCTAGTTTGAATCACACTACATTTCCATATTTCTCAAAATTGCCCTCTTATAAAATATATTGGTTTTTTTAAATGGCACTTTCAATGATTTCGTTTGTTTTTCATTGCCTTGGAAAATTGCAAATTTTTTTCACTAAAATGTACAAGATCCCAAATCAAGATCTAAAACTTGTTGAGTGTTCTTCATGACCTTATCTACCCTTCACATAGTGTTATATTTTCAATCTTAACCTTTAAACCCTTCACTATTTTAAAATATATCAAAACTAACTTCTTGGATAGAGATTGCAAATCAGGTCTGATCTGGCCTACAAAATGCATGCTAGCTAGTGAATATGAATGACTTATGAAACAAAAAGGAACTAATATATTTTTTCACATGGAGAATAATCTCTTCTCTCCACATTTATAAATAAGGTTTGTAGGTGCCAAATTGGATTTGCCAAAGTGCTAACTTGGTTGTTTTTTACATTTCCCAGCAATTCTATAAAATGCACACCCAAGCAATTTTATGCATGATGTTTCAAATTGATGCATATGATGGAACATGGCTCCCCATAAATTCCTACATGCTTGGAATCCATGAAAAATCATCCAAACACCTGTTGTAGAAAAAAATGACAAAAAAATACAAATTCACCCAAGAAATGCATGTTGGAGGCACTAAAATGCTTGACATGAGATAGGTATGGACTCAATGGATGATTTTCCATTTGGAAATGATGAATTATGATTTGAAACATCTCTTTTTTTTCTATATTTATTGAAGAAAATCTAAATTATCTACTCTATAAAAATTGAAGCCAAGTTTGCTTAAAAACAATAAAATATGTTAACAAACCTATCACTAATTGCCTCCTAGGAAAGGCCTTGATGAAATATCAGGAATATTTGTAAGAAAAACCCCATCCTTTGAAGGACATAAGTATTCAAAGGTTTTTGAGTAAAAATTCAAGATGACCCATTGATCGTACTTTAAACAACAACCTTTGAATTTCCCCAATAGTCCATTAATCCAGATTTGAAGGAATAGACATTTTAATTCCCTAATAGCCCATTGGGTTTCTTCCAAATATGCACCCAATAGGCCATTTCCCTTTAGAAATATGGCCATCAACCACTTTTGAAATAACTTCCTGATAGATCGCCAGACCCTTTCAAAATATGGCCATCAACTACTTTTGAAAGAACTTCCCAATAGGCTATTGAGTTACTTTTGAAGTTCTTTCCGAATTTGAAAGGAATAGGGTAAAGGCCATAGGCCTCATTAAAAGGTAATACTTTGAATACCAACAAAAGGGGCTTTCATACCATTCAAAGAATACTTTGAATCAAACATAGGCCAATTGGTGACTTTGAAGTTACTACTTTGAATGCACATAATGGTTGGGCTCCATGCCAGTCTTGCAAGCTTTGAAAAACATTTGAACTTATATAATTCAAAGTCGCAATCAAACAAATCTAATCCATATTAGTGGTGGCCTATAGCTACACCTATATGCACAAGTAATTCAAACTAGATTTGGCCCACACCATCCAACTTTGGATGCAACATAAAATGCATCTCATAAAATCAAATGCATAATGCAAATTCCATCCAAATCAACTCTAAGACATACATAATTATAGAGGCATGCAACCTATCAATTCAACCATAATGCATACATAAATCTTGAATGTAGAAGGTTATTCAATCCAAATCAACTCTAAGGCATTTCAAATTCACCACACAAAAAGTTAATCCATACAACATGTCAAAAATCCATGAAATATATTACCCAATTATTTCATAAGAATACCATATCTTAACAACAAAATTATGAATAGGAATTCAATACATATATGGAATTCTTATATTTTGAATAATCTGAATCAAGGAGACTAGATATTGGTGAGCAATTTTTCCACCCAACCATAAGCAATCCTATGTGGTTGTTACCCCCAAACAAGGCTATGAGTCCACCAACAGAAAGGAAAATAGATAAGGATTGTTTAGGTCACTCTCCAAACCAAATTTCTCTCAAGATTAGCCAAATTATTTACCACATAACTCTCTAGGAAACCTTCTCACCAACCCAACCATGACACTCCCTTCACTACTCCACACAACACCAAGAATATACCCTTCTATGCTAAATAGTCCCTCGTAAAATCTTAGAACTCTCTCTTTAGTTTTCTCAATGTATATAGAAAGAGTCCAAACTATTGTCTACCTCCAAGGTCAATCCAACAAATTCATCTTTTGGCTCTTGAGTGCTCCATGAGTAGCAGTGTATATATAAATGGTAATGGTTTCCTATCAACCCCAACCTCTATGCTCCTCTACAACCTTCCCTCTCTATCACTCCCAGGTTCACAAATTTATCTTTTGTAGCTCTATTGAATCACTTACATGCTTGAAACATAGTCTCTTGCATATCATGGGAACATGAAAACCAATGGTTGAAGCATAAGATAATAATAATGGAATAGGATAAAATGGAATGACCAATAAATGGGATAATCAATTAGAATACATTAAGAAAGGGTATGGGAAAAGAGGTTGTTCAAATCTGGGAAAGAAGTCTCTTACACTTCTCTATTCTTTTACTTAATCACCATGCTCTCATAACTAAGGAAGACAAGCTTCCCCACCAACCACCATTTGTATTCAATAGTTGGTAGTTGGGGATTTAATACGACACATGATTAAAAAAAATGAAGGTTAGGAGACTAAGGAAAATCAGGATTATTTCGCAACCCCATGGACCCCCTTTCCTTGTCCCCTCTACTGGATTCATAACCCTTTTTGTGCTCTTTCACAACTAGCCTTGGACCTTGTATATTAGTTTTCAAATAATATTTACATTTCTTGAGAATACCATGGAAAGTCTACCTCATGGTACATAGAAATCATATTAATTGATAACACATTCATAGACATTCACTAGTTAGGCCTCAACCTCGAGCTTCGCACCAGGAATTCAAACATAGTCACTGACTTGATGAGAATTGTGACATCAAAATGAGAGCTCTAGCTCTAAAAATCCATATGTTGGAGTAAAAAACACTAAAATTAACCCCCAAATTGAAATTTAGTGGTGTTATTGGTAGCACATTTTTTTCAGGGTTAAAATTACCACCTTTTGCAACCATGGCCTCAACAATATCGTAATATTGCCA
>SNQJ01S0020479.1:28677-88567 GCA_010110895.2 Picea sitchensis
TATACATAGGATCTTTGGAGTGTTTCCTTTAGGGATACCCCCTGACAGATATCTTGAGTACATTATTGATTTGAGGTTACCTAGGATCGAATATTGGATGGGTGACCCTCGGGGGAAAGCATACACCTCGATGATTGAGCTTCATCAAGGATGTCAATAAATGAAGATCAGGGAGTAGGATACTCATGGGTATGTTCCCAAATATCATCAACGGTTCTTGATCATTCCCTTGGGCTTGACCAACAAATTAGTCACTCTCCACTCTTGCAGGAAGTCGTCGAGGCATCTTTTTTTTTGGTTTTATGCCCTTAGTAGGACATGGGAGGATCACCTAAGTCAGTTGAGTGAGACAGGTAGCCTCCTAGAAGTGACACATAGCATCCATTGAGACTTGGTGATCAGTGTATAGGGTGCAAAGGAGGAGTCTCAGAATCCATTGGACCAATGCACAGGGTCTTCAACAGTGGACATTAGGAGTTGTGGATTCCTAATATGGTGGTGGGATTCGAGAATTCACTAAAGCAACTAATTGCTTCAAATGAGGTTGATGGTCGACAACACCAAGGTAGTGATTGGTATGTGACATGGGAAGAATGTTGTAAGAATAGTTGTGGAGTTTTTCCTTTCCATCACGATACCCAGGATCAAGGATAGCCATGGATCGACACACATTGACTTCATTGAGATGTCTTGGCCTAGTAGGATCCATGATAGGGAACTCCAGGGGAGGAGAGCACAGTCTGATCATGGTGGTCATACGGTGATGATTGGAGGGATGCATCATCAGCACAATGGTTCCTCTCTGCGATCGACATGGGGCCCTGGGGTTGCATTTGTTGATATCTTGATAGCTGACATAGATGGGATGGTAGGTTTTCATTCTCCATATTTTAATCTTGGTGTGCATATGATTGGTTTCTTGGAGATGTAGTATTATGAGGAGTTGGTCACACCTCGATAGTTCATGATCGCTTGGCTCATCACAAATAGTTTGACATGTTATTTTGTGATCACCAGGCAGATCAGTGCTATGAGTGGAGGGCACTTCACATCATATAGGGTAGTTTGGGACCCATGTGACTCCACCACTTACGAGAAGGTCCGATAGAGTTTCACACAGAGGGATTTCAGGGATGCAATGTTAGGAAATATGGGGGCATGTACAATTTAGAAGAAAAGAATTTCAGGGCACACTCTTCAGGACGGGTTGATACCGTCCTTTCCCATTCTAAGACAAGGATGGGCGAGCGAGTGGACAAATTTCATTACAGATTCATGGAGGGTGTAGAGCGTATTGAGTGACAAACCAATAGATCTCACACACTTTCTAGTGATCACCTGGGAGTATGGGGCAGCACGAATGACAAAGATACATCCTTGGCAAGGGATGATCAGATTAGTAGGCATAATATTGACTCACAACATTATCCATTACCTTCAGACTGTTGACCAAGCGATGGTGGTGGACCGACAAACTGAGAGGAAGTTGCATGACTACGTGATGTCATGGATTGAGTGGTTACATTTTTGCGAGAATTTTAGCGATACCACCCATGATAGACCACCCGAGATCGATATAGCATGTGTGTAGATAGGAACAATGTGGAGCATAGTTTTGGGATCGAAGATGTTGTGTAATTGAGGGTGCAACCACTTAGACCATCTATGTGGAAGAGAGGTGGCACTGAGAGGATGAGACCACGCCTCTTTTTCCCCTTCAGGGTGATCCAGAGAGTCAAAGATGTAGCTTATGAGCTAGAGTTGACAGAGGGTATCCAAAGATGTGGTATTTACCATGCATCATGCCTCTAGAGGGCGTGGGGACCACAATTTACTGATTATAATGAGTTACCGCCAAAAGATGAGAGGGGAGGAATGTTTTTGACTCTCGAGGAGATTATGGATGTTCGAGAGAGGATACTGAGAAGTAGAGTGATTAGAGAGTACCATGTTAGGTGGAGATATTTGCTGCTAGAGGATAGTACGTGGGAGAGCGAGCATATTTTGTAGCATCTTGGTTTGCAGTTTCTTAAGGATAAGAAATATCAGGAAGGGAGGACTGTCATGTCCTCTCCCCTTTGATCCCACTGGAGGAGGGACATAGTGTCTTAGGGGGCTCCTTGTAGGCTATAGTCCCTAACCAAATGGGAGTCATGGGGCCTTAATGGACACAAAGAGGAAAGTGACTGGTCTAAATGTGTTCATGGGGAAAAAGCAAGGGGGTAAAAGACCCTAAATTAAGGGATACACTACCATTGGGTGAAGAAAATGGTTAAAATACCTTAATTTGAGGGGTAATCCACCTAAAATAAGGAATCAAGAAAAATACAAGATATATATAAGGAGATGGAGGCTCATTTGAAAATCCATAAGGATTATTTTTGGAGTTGTCTCTTCTATTTTTAGAGGAGGTTTCCTCAGTCATTTGGAGGGTGGGTAAACCCTCCCTCTCTCTATTGAGTTCCAGTGTGGCCTAGGGCTTAGCCTAGCTCACCCCTTGTTCACTCTTGCACCAAAATCATAGTCGTCAAGGGACAAAATTGTTGGGGAGGATTGCTGAGTTTGTTGTGTCCATTTGGAGGGTTGAATCTATCTTTCCAAGGACCAGGAAGCTTCCACAAGGAGGTTGCATGGATTGATCCAGCCTTAAGAAACCTCGGAGGGGAGGTCAAGTTCTGTGTCTGCTAACCAGGTCAATAAAAGGAAGGGCTACACTATATGTTGTTGAAGCCGCAGAGGTGAAGGGGACTATTAGTGGGACATAAGCCTCCATCTTGCAGGACCTACGAAAGATTTATAGTTGGCGGAAGAGGACCAAGAATCTTGGGAGAAACAACAAGGGGTTCAAGACGGGACCGAACTCTAAACTTATCTATGTTGAGGAATAGTTTAGCAGAAGCACCAAAGTGCCAACCCACGCAGCATGGGTTCCAAATTATGTTGACAAAAGTAATTGACAATTTCTGCTGTAGTTATGGTTATATCAACATCATTTATTTCTAGGGTTTAGTTATGTGTTCCCGTGGTTAATTATTGTTGCTATTGCAACCATAAGTATTTGATACTTTGGGTATATTTCTTTTTGTTGGGTAAATTTGTTGTAGTAGCTATTGTAACATCATTGCTAAGTTTGAATATTATTCTCTAGGATTGTTATACTCAACATCACTAGGTATTACAGTTACAACATTGAGTATCTTTTTGATTGAGGCTATATTTTGATGTTTACTAATTTGTGACAACATCCTTTAGAGGGATTTACTATTGGATTTTGGATAACTGTAGGAATGTATTTATTGTTGGTATTACTATGCTACTGAAATGGTTCTATTCACATACTAGTTATCTATAAATGCTTATTTATAGTGAAAAGACTATGTGACATTGTGCAAATTTAATTTGTTTTCAAGTTGGCCTGGCTCCCTGGAAACCCTAGGGATATTACATGTTGTAGGGGGAAAGGATTTATTAGGATAGTGAGTTGTTGTTGGGCTCCTCGCTGGGCTAAGTATCAATGAATATCACCCCTTTGAGGACACTAATGAGTATGATGCTCTCCAGTAAAAATATTGCATGGAAACTTCATCTTCCTCTTCACTTTTTTGCCTCTTGCTAGAGTTTTGATTAGGAGCAGTCCATTTCACAGAAGAAGAATTCTTCCTTTGGTTCTTATGTTTAACTCTGGTTTGTTGATCATTATTCAGATTTATCGATTGTACCAAATGAATGTTAGAGGATTGGGTGGGAACTGAAGCCTTTTGTGATGCCGACGCAATTGTGGGTGGATTAGAAAATATGGTCATCTGACCCATTTGACCTGTACACTGGTCAACAGAAGTATGGGAAACAACACCAATCAGACCATTAATATGTGGTCTTGGGGTAGACTGAGGAGGATTTTTCGAGGACCTAGGAGCATGAGGTATTAACTCATAAAAAGTGCCATACTGTGAAAAATCAAGTCGAGCTACTAAACACATAAAATCACTTTCTCTTCAATTAAATTACTTGACATGGATACATCCTTGGTGTTATTAGGAAACAAAGAATTCACAAACCAATCTACTAGAAATTGATCTGGAATTTCATATATAATTAGCTTACCTCACCTTCTCCATTCATGGATATGATCATAAATATGAGTGGTGGTATTATGATATAGAAATGTCAAAAGTTCAATTCTAGTTTCATAGCGGATCAGAAGTTGTAAATGTGTCAAAAACTCCAATTCCAAATATGAAAAATCATTAAATGAAGCACCTGATAATTCAATATACCATTTCACAGTGCTTCTTCTTAGGGTTAGCTATTAAAGTTGCAACCGAATGATATTGTATTCCAAGGAGTTAGATGAACACCATAGGAAGTATGCCATGACATGGGTGGAAGAATCTTCTTTGGGATTTCCATCGAAATTAGGTATGTATGATGGTAATTTTGTAGGTATATTTGGCCATGTGGGTTGATGCTTAGTGGGGTTGTTCATTAATTGGGACAGATCTAGTAAATTGGAGGTCACTAAGAAAGGTAACCAAGTATTGATGAATGAAACATGGTTGGTGAATGATGAACCTTGATGCCCATATGGATTCATTGATCCTTCCATACCAGCGTCACCAGGCACATTGCTTCCTCAAACAATAGTTGTAGCATTGGCTCTTGGGCCAAAATCAAGGTTAAAGTTCCAACCAAAAGGAAAAACAACACTAGTTATAGCTGAACTACCTATGGTATACCAGAAGCGTGTGGGAACCTACTTCCAGCATTAAAACCAAGGTTTTGTCCCCCACTAAAAACAAATCCGAACATAGGCACTTGTGAAGTCACAATGGGAATGCTACAAATACATAAACTAGTGGAAGGAAGGGATGTGACTGACAATATTCCCTAAATGGGAACTTGTTGTCTGAGGCATAGAAGTGGAAGTTTCTATCCCACTCACTAGTGGAATGGAGGTGGCCATAGTGGCTCCTCTTGACAAATTGGTAGAAGTAGGAATAGGTCCTTCCATACTAGATGACACACTAATGCCTGACATTGACTGAAAACTGTTCAGAAAGGAAAAAGGATCACCAAAATGGGGTCCACTCAAATTGACAAGCAAGGGGTCTAAAGGATCTCTCAAAGGAGGGTTGGAATTAATTGGACAATGTTCATCGATGAATTCGATATCCACATGCTAAAAATCCTCTGAATCTAATGAATGAGTCTCAACTATGATTGTGTTTGTGTCATCTTTTGTGGACAACAACTACCACGTGATGGTTGGTGATTCCTCTATTTTTGGAGGAAACCCTCATTGTATATGAGAGTGGTGAGGAGGTTGGTCAACCATGGTGAAATATCTATTTTAATGAAAGAAGATGACAAGCTAAGTCCAACTAGACACAATTGTACACATAGCACACGGTAGCAAATCTATAGGATACAATAAACAAGTTATTGCAATTCAAAGGGGCCTTCCAAAAACCAATCTAGGATGATGAAGGCCCATAAATGGTTAGAGAATGTGTGAGAGACAGTTACAGTAACCTTCACACAACAATAACCCAAGGTGAAAGTACACTCGTGAAGACGAACACACTCCAAGAGAGTTGAAATGGAGATTATGCATCTACCTCAGGTACCAAAAACACTTTGCACTTGTAGCCACATGTGTGATTCCCTAGGAAAATCCACTAAGTTTTCCAGTTCACAATTGGTAGTCGGGGGGAATAATTGTGAGTCAATACTATACATATGGGTATGGAATATAAGACTAAGTCCTAAGCCCAAATATCTAGAGAAAAGTGGTATTAGCTCGAGGTCTTGCCACTTCAATCCAAAACCCTTGTATACACAACAACTCGACCAAAAAATTGAAGAGGGGAAATCTTCTCCACTTGCTTAGCTTGATCATAGTGTTTGACACGTGTGTTAGATGTGATTTTCCAGCAAGTGGTCCTTACTACTAATGTTTTTTTCTCTCTTTAGTCAATTCCTAGTTTTGTTATGTAGCCTTGGAGAGTTTACTCCCCAATCCTACACTAAGGCCCTAGAACTTAGAGTAATGTTCATTTTCTATAAAGAAAACTTCTATTTCTTTTTGGATTAAGGTTCCTTTTTATGTCTATTGTATACTCAATGGTATGGAATGGACTTTGGTGATCTTGAATCTTTAAATTTAGTGAAATGCAAGAAAATACAATTTTCATTTCCTTTCGATTAACTTTATATAAATTGGGAGAGAGCAAGAGGTTCCCTTTTTCACAATTTTGAAATAACCATGTAGCACTGACTCTTAAATGAAACTACTAAAATATATCTTTATAATAAATTTTCATATCTTTTAAAATCAAACTAATTCTAACAATGCAAATTTCACTAGAAATCACAAATGTCAAAATGTAGCACCCTAGTGTTGATCCTTGAATTAGAAATGTATACTTGTATATATGATGAATGGCAGAGGGCCAAGCGATGCAATATGTAAAAAATGTGTATCGAAAGTAATCAAATAAAATACATCACCAGTTGCATATGGAGAAGGACAAAGTCATGGGGGGCTATGATTCCACAAGATAAGCAGCTAAAAAGGGGGTTAGAGAAGATTCCACATGCCAGGAGGCCTATACCACCTCCATAAATCATATTTTTCATTATCTATTTACCTCATTCAACTTATTAAAACCAATCATTGAATGCATGTAATAGGTTGGGTGAGAGAGTCATCTCACCTAGTTAAGAGAGCATGGTATAAGTACCCTAATTATCAGAATTTCATCATTGAATGCATGTAAGAGGTGGGTGAAAGAGCCATCTCACCTAGTTATGACAACATGGGTTGAGTACAATCATTTTGGGGAATTTTGAGAGACAAACATGTATGGGATAAAAACTGAGAGGAAATTCGAATGGAAGGGAGAGTTGACTTTTGTGGAAAACAAGAAGAGAGGAAAAATAGATTTGGGTGTCGGGACAGAGGAGGATCCATACTAGGTGTTAAATATAACTTGATGGAGTTGGAATTATATTGAGAACTAGGATAATATTCTTGTGATGATATTCTTGTTGAGAAATGACCCAATAGCATGTGTAAATGTTGTTGTGAGCACTATTATTATAGTTGGATTTCCTAGAGCCCCCAGTTGAGAGATTCACATATGGTTTGTGTTGGAGCCTTGGAGAGGATAAGGATTGTTTGAGGGATTGTGGTGCAAAGAAGGAAATCATATCCCTTGGATTTTACAGATTTATGGACAAGAGAAAGATCGATAATTGGAATTTTTGTAGGAGTCACGTCACTGTGAATTTACTAGGTATTGGGCTATTTGAGTGGACAATATCCAAACATAGGAGCTTTTTCATCCTTGTGGACTCATAGCCCCAACTTGGGAGTGACCTATTGTTGAGAGAATTGGGTGGAAGTTCTGACATCTACAACTAATAGTGTAAACCACTATAAAGATAAGTGTTCTAGCCATTGTGTTTATTTATTGTTTTATTGTTGCATTTTATTCCGTGTTTGTGCATTTGAATGTTGTGTATGCCTAAATAGTATGCATATGTAAATGTTTTCATGATTAGTTACATGTGCATATTTATCATGATGCTCAACATGGGATCTGGGCACATTACAAATTGGTATCAGAGAAAAGGTTTCAACACTAGACCTGTATGGACTAGAGACTAACAAAAAATTTAAAAATTCACTACTAAATATTTTCAAATCATGCCGAATTTGGGGAAAATGGTAAAATTGGAGTGAAATTCCCAAAATTTTGAGCAAATTCAGGTTGAATTTACACCTGGAATTGTTGAAGAGATGATTAATTGCATCAACCTACTAGTTGCAGACTTTAATTTGGTCCAGAAGGATGAACTGGGTGGTTTCATGGTGGTTGTGAAGTTTGTTGAAATCAGTGGCTTGGATCATATTTTATTATGAGATCAATGGTCCAAATTCATCTTGGATTTGGAAAACAAATTCCTAAGGAAAGAAAAATTAAGTTCACCGATGGAGAAGTTAAATGAGTTTGCCGATGGAAAGAAAAATTAAGTTTGTTGATGGAGGAGCTAAATGAGTTCGTCGATGAATAGAAAAATTAATTTGACCAATGGAGAAGTTAAATGAGTTCACCGATGGAAAGAAAAATTAAGTTTGTTGATGGATAAGTTAAATGATTTCACTGATGAAAATAAAAAATTTGGTCACAGAGGAAAATAAAATTTTTGGTTGTCGATGAAAAGAAAATTTTCGATTGTCGATGAAGACAAAAAATTTGGTTGTCAACGAAGATAAAGAATTTGGCCACTGATGAAAAGTAATTGTGGTGCACCAATGGAAAGTGACTTATATTCTTCGATGGTAAATAAGTTTTTCTTTGCTGATGAAAAAGTGACTTGAAGGTGCAAAAGAAAAATTATTTTGCACAACGACATAAGGTTAAATGAAAATCACCAATGTTAGGGATGATTGGCATCCACAACGGTTAGAATTATAAGATGGCCATTGTAGAGGTTGATAGGTGGACATCAATGCCATGTTACCAAGGATGCCACATCAAAAAATTTATGAAGAAAGGGATATCTATGCCCATAGGTGCAAAGTTATAAATAAAAGTCTGCTAAGATCAATTCTCGAGTTGTTCTTCATTGTAACCTCGGGCCCAAAATAATCAATTATCACACAAGACCTCTCAGTTCTTTAATATTCCACATGACCATGGATGAGATGTGGTGTTTATTCACTTAAGAACTAAATTCTTGACACTAATTCTCCATATGACCATGCATTAGAGTCATGGCACAGATTTCGTACCTTCCCAAAATCACGCGAACTTACCCCTTTATTGTATGATCCAATGGACGATATAATATCGTTCATTGATCAAATGAAATGATCAATGGTCAATACAAAGGACCTGATCACTGTCGATCTCGCAACTCTATTCTATACCGTCTGTTTTTCCTTTAGACAATCTCCACACAAGTCGTGGGTCTCCGTGGAACCCTGAGTACCTTGGAACCTTACCCCTTCAAGTATTGTTCCTTGTGTGGACACCTCTATGTAAAAATTACGTATGTCGGGAACTAGATCACTAGAGGTTCTAACTCTAATACACTAACAAGACCTCAATCCGATATGACGTAGCATCCAATCATGTGGACCTACTGATGTGGATCTTCCATGTGTATATTCTTACTAGGATACCACATCTCACATTAATCTGTGACTTTCACATGCTCCAACAACTAAATGGACACTAACACGTGTTGTCTACCATGTGGACTACGTGTCACTCTTTGAGTGGTTTCATACATGTGTTTACGTATGTTGAGATCAGGATGGAAGACCTTTCTTCTATGCTTAATCTTCTCTTTGTCTAACCCATTGGTTAACTCCCAATCACTTTCTTCGATCTGATATGACTAATGCTCGTCAATATGATCCTGGATTCAATAGTCAGATATTTCCTCATCACCGGACTTTTGGGACTTTTAAACTTCACTCTCCCTCTTCTGATCCCAGTCTATTGAGATCAACAATTAGGGTTATCCTTGACAAGGATTTGACGGCTCAAATATTTCCTTTAACAATTCCCATTAGACGTTAACTTCCTTGTACCTTCTAAGTTCCGATAAGACTGTCATCTTTCGATATGGCTTTGCAATCGAAAACTAGATCTAACTATGCCACCGGATTTTCGGATGTCATAACTTCTACAATTTTGAACACCTTGTAACCTATGGTGTCTCTGGTCCACTATAACAAGGACCATTGATCTTTATCTATATCGAATGATCATGATCCTTCAATCGAGGAATTTACTATGATCTTGATCATGCAGTTAGGACTTATCTCATCCTTGACCTAACAATCACAAGTTCTTTCTCTATGAGTATCACTTGGTGCGTTCTGGATCATTGATCCTTCAAGTGATCAACAATCAACGACTGTTATAACTTTTGTTGCATTCAAACCTACAACAAACACTCAATCTTGTAGATATTTCCACAATACATAGAGGTATTTATACAAACATTCCCATGCAACACTCAAAATAGAGTGGTTCTATTAATCAATCATATAACACTGTACAGAGTTTACATAATGCCTCTCTCCCTTGATGTCCTTTCACACTCTGAGTCTCCTTGGCCTAATTCTCTAACTTAATGGCCACTCTCCTTTGCATGTTTCTACATTTGTTTTGCCACACCCCTCATTTCCTCATGCTTACAATTTTAATACACAAGGACTTTGAAACTACAATTTGTTTCACATCCTAAACACTCTCATACAAATCCATATGATCCTCTAGATCCACTAAATCCTCATTCTAAATCCACAATACACTCAAGAGAGATAAAACCAACCATAATATCTCTCTAATCCCTCACAACTCTCATTAACTAACTCAATTACAATTCATTCCACAACTAATACAAATTTTCTAGAATTCCTTCAAACATAGGAATTTTCATCAATTACTCAATTAAATTCAAGTAAACCCAAGACCCCTAGGTCTAGTCAAAACAATTTTATTTTGGAGGAAGGATGATCCTACATCAAACTCCCAAGGAACAAAAAAGTGTTCATGATATCCTGATCATGAGTTCCATTAGCTAAAGTCCTCCTGGGTCCCATACTTTATGTTGCTACTTTCTTGCCTCGTTGTCTTGTTGCATTGTTGTTGCTTGCAACTATTCTTTTGATATGCTAATGTAAATCTTTCTTACTTTAGCATGTATTCTCTGAGACACCTTCACCATCAACATCCTCATTTATTTAATCTCACGTCCATTCTATCCTCTAGCTGGTACATACTGCTACAAACTTGTTGCTGCTCTTGTTGACTAGTTGTTGCATGTCTTCTTCATATATCCATCTCAAAGTATTTGAGATATTCAACTCCTATAAAGAAAACTAAATTATATCTTCAAGATTCTTTCTCTCATTTATGCAGTCTTCTTCATCAATCCTTGGATTGATCAACCAATACTCAAGCATCCTTAGTTATTCATTAAACCCAGTGAGCACTATATCAGAGTGTTTTCCTTCATCCTCTTCCTTGTTCTTTGCAACAACAAGTTCTTGCAACTTCTCCTCCCTCTTGACATCACTTAATAAAAAGTGATCTAGGTACTTGTCATTGTCATGAGACAATGTTGTATCCTCCCTCTATGAAATAATTATGAATCTATTTTCCTTCTCTTTCTTCACTACCTGCAAACATTCACAAAATGTCAGATTTAAAAACATAAGGCTCTTTAGCCTCATTTTCTTCCTTTGTCAGCACATCCTCATGCTGATATGAACTCTCCACATATCCCATGAGACTCTCAATACGTCTCTCTACATTCTCATCATCCCCATCAAGGAATAATCCTTGCTCCAGTTCACATAAGTGAACTCCTTCCTATGCAAGTGACCTTTGTCTAAACTCAACTCCTCCAAGTTTCTCCTTCTTCATCCAAGCACTCAACTTTTGCTTCAATCTCCACAATATTTTTCTCAGCTTCCTTAAAAACAATTGCATCACAGACCACTTGATTTTATTCTTCACATTCCATCCTCTTCTTTGGTTTTCCTCAATCCTCTTTTGTGGCATCTGTCTAATATAAATGAGTTGTATTCATCACTCGGCCAATTCTCTTTCCATCTCTTCTTGACTCATTCTCTTTATGCCATTTTATTTGGCAACTTCCTTTCCTCTGTTGCGTCTTCTTCATGAACCTCTATAATGACCATCAATAGTCATTTTCATTTCCTCTTGTTGTGAACTTCTCCTAGTCCACTGTGAGCTACATCAAGCCCTTGTCTATAGCAATTCCCCTCTACCTACTACCTAATACCTCACCAAGCTTCCCCCGAGCTATGGCCTTTTTTTATTTACTAGTTCTCTCCACTGGAACCTTATGAGCAATCCTATGCTCTTCTCTAGATTTTGAAATTTTGCTCACACTCTCTTTGGAAATTCCTCTTTTTCTCCTTACTTCCAATCTTCAGATGGAATAAGTTCCTTACCACAGTCTTCAAGAACATCCTATGTTCCTTATTACATTCCTCCTATTGTAATTACCATCACTACTACTTGCAATCACAAAGTTAATTATAAAAAAAATATACCTGTAAGATCTGTTATGATATATTGTCTTCTCAACATCCCTTCTTTGCTTCTACTTGGCTGGAATGACCTCTATCTGCAAAATCTCCTTATTGCATAATTCTAATGTCTTCAACTTGCTTCAATGAACAAACCGACTCCACAATTCCCAATTCAAATAGCACAACTAATCTTTGATACCAAATGATGAAGACCCCCTCAGGGATCTATATGCCCACAGATGCAGAGTTATAAATAAAACTCTTCTCTACTCAATTCTCGAGTTGTTCTTAATTCTAACCATGAGCCCAAAATCCTCAGTTATCACACCAGAACTCTTGGTTCTTTATTCATCCACACGACCATGGTAGAGAAATAGTGTTTATTCACTTAAGCACTAACTCCTCGGCACTAATTATCCATATGACCATGCGTTGGTGTCATGGTATAGATTCCAAAGCTTACCAAAATGGTGCTAAATTACCCTTCCTCGTCCGATATGGTGGACGATATAATCTTGTCCATTGATCAAATGAAATAATCAACGATCAATACAAAGGCCCCAATATTTGTTGATCTCATGGCTCTACTCTGTACTGTATATTTTTCCTTTACACAAACTCCATGCAAGTCATGGGTTCCTGCAGAGCCTTGAGTACCTTGGAACCTTACCCTTTCATGTGTTGTTCCTTGTGTGGATGCCTCTACTTCGACATGAAGTATGTCAGGCACCGAATCACCAGAAGTTATAACTCTTAATACACTAACAAGACCCCGATCCAGTATGATGTGGCATCCAATCACATGGACCTACTGACGTGGATCTCCCACATGTAGATGTTGACCAGGCTTCCACATGTCACATTGATATGTGACTTTCACATGCTCCAATAGCTGAATGGAAACTGACACATGTAGTCTTCTACATGGGCTATGTGACACTCTTTGAGTGGTTTCATACATATGTTTACGTATGTCAGGTCTAGGACATCAAACCTTTATTCTACACTTACTCTTCTCTTGGTCCGATCTGATAAGTTAACTCCCAAGCACTTTCTCCAATCCAATATGACTAACGCTTGTCGATCTAACCTTGGATTCAATGGTTAGATCTTTCCCCGTCGGTAGACTGTCGTGAATTTTAAACTTCACTCTCACTCATCTGCTCCTGATCCGATGAGATCAATGGTCAGGGTTATCCCCAACAAGGATCTGGTAGCTCAATTTTTTCCTTCAACAATTCCCATTGAACGTTAACTTCCTTGTGCCTTATAATTTCCAATAAAATTGTCATCCATCGATCTGGATATGAAATCGATGGCTAGATATAACTCTTCCACTGGAGTGTAAGATGTTGAAACTTCTACAATTATGAACACCTTGTAACCTATGGTTTTCGTGGTCCTCTATAACAAGGACTGTTGATATATATCTAGATTGAATGACCACGATCCTTCAATCAAGGACTTTACTATGGTCTCGATCCTGCAATCAAGACTTATCTTAGCCTTGATATAACAATCACAAGTTGTGTCTCTGTGCGTATCACTTGGCACAATCTGAATCGTTTATCCTTCGAGTGATCGATGATCAAGGAATGTTGTAGCTTCTATTGCATTCAAACATACAAAAAACACTCGATGTTGCAAAGATTTACCACAATAAAAAGAGGTCTTTAAACAAACATTCCCATGCAACACTCGAAACAGAGTAGTTTTATGAATCAGGCACATAATACTGTACAAAGTTTACATAAGGCCTCTCTCCTATGATGTCCTTTAACACTCTCACTCTCCTTGGCCTGATTATCTCACTTAATGGTCACTCTCCTTGGTATGTTTCTACATTTGTTTGGCCACACCCCACATGCCCATTGGATTACAATTTTAATACACAAGGACTTTGAAACTACAATCTATTTCACATCCTAAAAAATCTCATACAAATCCCTAGTGTAACACACCTGACCCCTAAGTGTCCTTTTTAGGGATGGCGCATCAAAATTTCTCCTTCTCTAAACATCTCGAGTCCTCTTTTTCTCACCAAGAGCTCTCTAACGAATCCTACCATGCTGAAACCTGAACTCTAGATTGGAAATTACACCCTCCCAAATCTCTGTGTGTGTTATTGGTCAAGGGCCACATGGCGCCCACGTGGGTTTGTCTCGTTCGTATCATCCCAAGTTTCCTTGAAGTCTCAGAGTTTCCCCAGAACGCTCGCATCTCTGGTGGAATTTTATCCACTATCAAATCCAACGACAGAACTACACCCTTGTTTAATACACAGGCTTACGAAAATACAGTGTTTTGCGTTGAACACCCCCTCTTTCTTTCTACGTGCATGTCCTCCAGAGTCCTGAAATCCAAAACTACTAAAGGATCCCAAAATCATGCCATGTAGCTTTGTCCTTCAACCCATTTTGACTCATCCACACACACCAGTCCAATCTTTCAGAGTCTCGAATTCCTGGAGTCTCAGGTGCTCCACCATCTTTTTGGCCAAGCGAGCATGCTCCAAGAGAATGACATGCGAAAAAGGGCAGAGGAGACACATGACTCTATCATTGGGTGACACATGCCACATTCCAATGGGAACATAGGGTCTGCGAAACACAAAAATCAAGGTGACACATGGAATGTTGGATGTGGGTCCATGTCACCCTGGGTGATGTCAGCGTGCCATGCCTCTCTATATCGAAAACCTTCCAACCCTCCTTAGATCTCACGGTCTAGATGTGTCCACGTAGATCCATAGATATACGACCTTCGTTGCTTCATAACTTCGGCATTCAGGGAATCCGTTGTGTGATTTCCTTGTTCTCCTAGAGTTGTCAACGTCGGTCTGACCAAGGTCTAGATCTAATGGTCAAAGTGGATCCCGAATGATCCTCGTATCAATGGCCCTCATCACTTCACGAGTTCGATGTTCAGGGGTTCCACCCGCTTCGCAGTCCCTTTCTCCCGAAGTGGTCAGTGCTGGACTGACCATGAATTAGATCTAACGGTCATGGGAGATTTTGAGTATCCCTGGATCTATGACTCGTGTTACTTTGCGAATGATAGGTGAGTCATAGTTTAACGATGGGACAGATCCCACGACAATGGTTAGGGAAACTGCTAGATGTCGGTCAACCTCGCTGATAACTAAACCAACAAGTTTCCTTCAATGGGTTTTGGATATTGTGGAGTCATATGTCCTAGAGCTCTGAACTCTTGGAATTCCGAAGCCATAATAGCTTCAATCCTTTCGTGCCTAGCGGAGGGTTCCAAGGTCCTGGTTATATGGATCCTTTGACAAGTGTCTGGGCTGCACGCCCACTTCTTTACCGTGATTTTAGTTAGGGTCGTGGTCATGAACCCTTGGTCACATCGAAGATTGGTTTGAAGGAAACACCTTCCATTTACGGAACTTAGATTCTAAGATAGAGAAAAGTATTTCGCAAGCAATACAAGAACCGTAAACTTATTCTCAAGCTCATCTGAAAATACCATGTCTAGTAACTCTATGACTATTAAATAGAGACAAATAGAAGACATACAAATACAGGGCTCATAGAAAAAATTTATCCTTTCTAATGATTAATCAAACAATGTAAATCTTAATCATAAACACCGACATTCAATCGTCACTTCCATTATAGTACACAAAGTATAAAAATACTTATCAGGAAACTAGAATTGTGAAGAAACTGCTGAGAGGGTTGCATGTTTCTACCCAACCTTAGGCACAACCACTCCTGAACGGATTTACCACTGGCCACCCCCTAGCTAGACCATGATGCTCTAAGAGAGACTCTTTCCTCTTGTTCAGGGATAGTCAGGGACGGAGGTTACTCTCCTCCTCCCACAGGAGCTTGGAAAAACAATTTTCTCTCTACCAATCAAGGGGGTCTATAATCTTCTCTGCAACCCTGTTTATCAACTTGGACTGAAAATGCTACCTGCATCTTCCTACACCCAGAATGAACTCGTCTTTCGATTCTCTCCTGAACCAGAGAGCTGCATGCGCTCTTTTTTTTAGGAAGAATGGTCTCTCGACTAAATTCCTTCGCAATCCTCTCTGCCCACAAAATCCCTTCTTTTCTTTCCTTCATCAACAAGACTGCATGGGTCTGAATCCCCAGTTCATGGTCAAGTCAGGAACCCTTTACGATGGTACTCTGCCCATCCCCTCATTAACTCTTGATGAGGACTTCCCCAATCACCAGCCTGGCTGGTAATTTATTTATGAGTCAGAGGATTGTTGTGGGTCTGAGTCATTTAAATCCAGTAAGGTACTGGTTTGGTGGGGGTCATTTCAACCATTTCTGGTGCCCCTCACCATCCCTCTCATAGCATCATGGTCTACCTTGGCAATCCCCCTCAGCAGTATGCAACACTGCCCATTTTATTTAATAATAGACATACATACATTACCTTTTATAAATCATACATTCACACATATTCAGTCTGCCAATGTTTTGGCAAGTTATAGTTATATTTACAAGCTAGGGGAAATAGGGCTATTACACCTAGGATCCTCTAGATTCACTAAATCCTCATTCTAGATCCACAATACACTCAAGAGAGTTACAACCAAACCTAATATCTCTCTAATCCCTCAAAACTCTCGATAACTAACTCAATTACAATGCATTTCACAACCAATACAAAATTTATAGAATTCCTTCAAACATAGGATTTTTCATCAATTACACAATTAAATTAAGTAAACCCAACACCCCTAGGTCTAGACAAACCGAGTTGATTTTGGAGGCAGGATGCTCTTGCATCACAAAAATAAAGTTAAAAAAGTGTTTGGAGCCAATTTTTATTTTTGGATATAACAAGAATAGAAGAGCTCGAAACCAAGAGAAATTTCAAGGGTGGTTTTGTAGTGATGAGGACTACAAAAGTGCTAGTAGGGGCCATTGACCAATTATGCTCCAAATTTCCAAAAACTACAAATTAATGGTTTTATAAGGACATGGTGATATTTCTTGTCTTAGGACATTTGGACACTTACGATTTAGTTAAGTTTAACTTGGTCTAATGTGTCTTTCGGTAAAATTGTGTTTCCTTAGTATGCATTTGTAGCTATGTAATCTAACGGTCATGATATGTTCTAGACATAGAGTGATTTGACGACTCATATTCTCCTCAATCTTAATGGTTATATTGATGCATGACTTAACACTCGATTAGTCCATGATCTCTATTTAAAGAGAATGGACATTGGAGGTCATTTGTTGATGATCAATTGTGAGAAAATACCTTGTAAAATATTTTTCCTTTGCATTAATATATTGTCTCAAGTGGCCATGTTGGTTGGGGTCATGGACTATTTCCCTCTTAGAGGGTTTTAACCACATAAGAAAAACCATGTGATGATATTTGATTTGGTTGTGTGAGCAGATATTGAAGGTGTTTGTTTTGTGTGAGAATACTTCTTTTTGTTAGACATGGTATCAGAGCTCGTTTGAAGACCCACTACCATTGTTGATTGAGATCTTGAACTCGTGTTGCCACATTTCTAGGTTCTGTTTTTTTTTTACATTTCTGAGTTGAGAAGAGTGTTTTATTGCATCCAGAGCTGCACCTCTAATTATTTTTTCATCATCTTCATTGTTTACAATATATATATATATTTTGTCATGCAAAGAATATAACAGATACCCAACACTCTCCCACAACAAGTCATTCTATGTTTCAAAAACCATATGAATAGATTAATCATTTATTCTTTTGGGAAGGCTTGAAAATGGACATTTGCACATTTGTGGCCGAATGTGACAATTGCCAATGGCACAAGGGGAAAAAAATAAAACCTCCAAGAGCATTACAACTTTTACCTATTCCAACCACCATGTGGATTGGAATTTCTATATATTACATTAATAATATTAATAATAATCTATTTTTAAGGTCATGACCAAGCGAGACACCAAATTGGTGTATGAGACCCCCTTGTTTATGGGGCAAGGGATCCCCTCCGCGCAGGGATTTCACTGCTAAAGTCTACTGAGGTATACATACCCTAACCCCCTTTGGATTTTAACTTGTAACCTCCAAGGAGGAAACACACGTTCTTAACCATTAGGTGTGGTTATTGAAATCATGCAACAAATCAATAATCATGGTCGTTGTCGATTGCCTTTCAAAATATGTTATTTTTTATGTCTTACAACACCCATTCAAGGCCTCCATAGTAGCAAAAATATTCATGGACAATATTTTAAAACTCCATGGCATGCCTAAATCAATTGTGATTGAACATGACCCCACTTTGACTAGAAATCTTTGGCATAAAATTTTCGACTTCAAGGTACTTAATGTAACCTTAGCATAGTGTATCACCCCCAAATAGATGGCTTGACAAACGAAATAAACAAGTATTTGGAAACTTATTTACAATGTTTTACCTTGAGATGACAATTTCAATGGGTCTAATAGTTACCTTTGAATGAATAGTGGTACAATACCATATATCATGGTGCTACTAAAATGACCCCATTTGAGGTAGTCTATGTACAACAATGCCTATTAGTGATCTTGTACTTACCAAACTTCTATAAGCTTAAAGAGGTGGACAAAACCTTTAAAGCCCATGTTAACATTGTTTATACCTTAAAAAGATAATTTAGAATTAACCCAAAGCAATAAGCTGATCAACATTACCTCGAACACCACTTTAAAGAAGGGGATCAAGGGTTCGTATGTCTCCAACCCTATAAGCAGAGATCACTCAAAGAGAAGAGCCACTAAAAGTTGACACCTAAGTTATATGGACCTTATACTCTACTCAAACCTATAGACCTTAAACGTAAGCACCAAACATCAAACTCTTCAAATCCCGATTGTCAAACACCTACGGATTATCCTTTCGAAACTTCATTGAAAATAGGCAACTTCTTGCAAATATTCCCTGATTTCGAAAATCGACAGCTTCGGCAAGCCCATTTAGCCTAATGCCCCGACCTCAACATTCGTGGTGAAAGATTCCAGCGAGAACGCAATATATTCTCGAAACTTCTTTGGAATATCCGCTCTTGAACCTTTATTGCCAACTCTCTGAGTCAGTTGGTGTTGCAATATTTGTATTACCAACTCTCTGAGTCAGTTGGCRTTGCAATAGTTGTGACGGTGCCAGGTGGCAAGAAGCATTTTGCTTTTACTATTCTAATAAACTCATTGTGTCCATTGGCGTGAATAGTTGACACTTAAATTGCCTTGTTTTTGAGTTTTTTTGAGTTTTGAAGGTATAATTTTGTTCAAATCGAACAGTTGAAGTTGAAATGGCAAGAATCTTGAAATTACAATTTCATCAATTTAACAATGTCATCTTGACAGTTATTTTTTAATTTGGCTAAGTAAGCTGGTTCAGTATTATAGTCTTGATCAGCTGAAACAGATGTTAGTAAAATTATAATTTTTTGTTATTTAAATTATATTTTTGAAAACATAAATAGATTTAATATCTCTAAAAATTTGGAGGCATTCAAATTATAAAGATTTAATAATCTGAAATAATTAATTGGTGGAGTTATTTTTTGGACAGTCAGTGAGTTTTAAATTTCGGATCAATCCAAAACTCTCATGGATTTTCTAAACATCTGAGTTGGTTTAAAATGGGGCAAAACCCTTAAAGTAAAGTTCTAAAATGTATGGAACTTTGATACATGCTAAACTCAGGTGAACATCTCAGACCCAATTTTTTTTCCTGAAAAGAAGATTGCTCCCAAATTTAGCTTACTCCTCTACAATGCCACCCTATTAAACCAACCTATCTCGTGCAGCCTTTGCAAGTACARYTGTTTATGGACTAGCACAKCCACTCAAAACCGCCGAAAGGCGTGGACARAAAATGAAACGCACAGTCAGAAAATGAAACACACAACCAAAAAATGAKCGTTTACARCSAGCGCAACCAGCGTGCTAAATCTAAAGTTTAATCATTTAAACRTGGCAATCATATAGTGTTACAGTAATTTCTTAATATGATTAGGTAAATGTTRAAAGGTAAACAGGTTAACGGATGCATTAAAAAATACAAGGAAGTTATGAAGARGAAATCACATTCATTGATTTGGGAGGACGACTAAGAATATACCAACATCTTCAATTGTTAGCTATCAGATTAAAATTTTAGATTAAAAGGCGATTGTGCTCATTGTCAATAGGTATACGCCTTTCGGCATAAAAATGGTCAAATTACGAGTCCAACTCCACGTTGCCACAACCTTGCTTTCTGTACCAACTCTCTGTCTTCCCACTGTCCTAGTAAACAATGCCACCTCAAAATGTCAGGGACCGGACTAAGACGCCTGGATATTATTTCTCCTTCCTATCCTATCTATCTTATCTTATCTTCTATCTTACTAAATATTATTTGTTCGTTCAATGCCGAGTCAAAATATCTAGCCAACGTTTGATTTTAATAGGATATGGCTGTGGCCGCCCTCTTACTAAACATTATTTTGCGTAAAAATAATGTTTAGTAAGAATAACAATAAGTTTTATGTTAATTATGTTTTGCGTAGATGTCTAATACTAGTTCAGGCCGTTACTTTAAATTTGTAGAAAACTATGACTAATACTAGTTCAGGAGTTGAGCACCAGAGTGGGCCCAATGGTTAAGAACATGTGTTATCTCCGGGGAGGTCACAGGTTCAAAACCGGCGGGGGGTAGGGATGCTCATATTGGCCCGTTGTGACAAGGCTGGAAGGGTAGATGACCCCTGGGATAGAGGTTCACTCGGTGGGCCTCGGGACGTCTCGACCCCTGCTGAGTCACAAGTTATTGGTATAGTTAGCTTGCGGGCTGTTGGATATACTCTTGGGAGGTTGTTGTTCCCATGGTTTAAAAAAAAAAATACTAGTTCAGGAGTTTCTTCATAATGAGTTAGTTGGTAGGGAATACAAAAGAATAATCTTCTCGTGATCTTCTTAAAGAATAAGAATCTGAATCTTTTTATGTTAATTATTTAATTATGTTTCCTCATAAGACTCTGAATCAACTGTTCTACAAAATGATATTTTTAAGTTGAAATGGGGTAATACACATTTGAACTAAATGATTTATTGTTTAAAATTCATTTTTAATGTTGAAATGGAATCAAAATCAACATAATCAACATGTTGAAAATGCTGAAAGTTTTTATTTATTTTTGTTTAAAATTCATTTTTAATGCTGAAATGGAATTAGAATCAGCATGCTGAAAATGCTGAAGAATCAACATGCTGAAAATGTTGAATTTTTTTATTTTTATTATTTAAAATTCATTTTTAATGCTGAAGAATCAACATGTTGAAAATGTTGAATTTTTTTTATTTTTATTATTAAAAATGAAAATGTTGATTTTTTTTTTTTTTTTAATTGTTTAAAATTCATTTTTAATGTTGAAATGGAATTAGAATCAGCATGCTGAAAATGTTGAAGAATCGACATGCTGAAAATGCTGAATTTTTTTATTTTTATTGTTTAAAATTCATTTTTAATGTTGAAATGGAATCAGAATCAGCATGCTGAAAAACCCTGGGGTTTGAATTATATAGAAATAATCATAGAAATAATCATTCAAATATGTTGATCTAACAATTTTTCATAGGAATCTTGTATCTAACAATTTTTCAAAGAATTTAAAGAAGAATTTAAAGTAAATGTACCCAGAAAAAATTGCCAAAAAAGAGTCATTTCTGAGTCATAGAAATAATCACTCAAATTTGCTGATCTATAACAAATTTTCACAGGAATCTGTGTATCTAACAAATTTTCACAGAATTTAAAGTAAATGCACTTGGAAATAATGGAGTAAGCGCCATTTACAAGAGTCAGTTTACATTAGCGTAGTTGAACTCTACTTTACTGAATAGAGATTCCAGTTATCTATGGTTTGCATGCCACCGACTAAGTAGGTTAGATTCCTATATAAGAATGTAATCAGTCTTCATTAATGAATAGAAAAGTTAGCGTAGCCTCACCGTGTGTTGTTTTCTCATATTTTATCTTGGTATCAAAGCCCTTCTTGAAGGATGCAACGACATACTACTGAAACTTTTCGCGTCTTTGAAAACCTAAAATTTCAGCAACAACATACTACTGAAACTTTCTGCGTCTTTGAAAACCTAAGTCTTCATTAATGAATAGAAAAGTCAACGTAGCCTCACCGTGTATTGTTTTCTCATATTTTATCTTGGTATCAGAGCCCCTCTTGAAGGATGCAACGACATACTACTAAAACTTTCTGCGTCTTTGAAAACCTAAAATTTCTGCAGCCCGAGTGCTCATGAGGTGCAGACTCCCCGCAGACTACTGTAGAGTTAGGTGCCGAAAACCTGATGTTTACGCACTTGAAGTTTAAAGGAAAATAGTGAAGGTTTCATGAGTTTTGCATGCGCAGACACCAAATCGTGAATGGTGTGTGCCATTGAAGGTTGAGGTGCAAATTTTATTCTTACATGAAGCGTGAAGCGAGTTTCTTTTATATATCTGGAGCGTGAGGTTGGAGCGAATGTGCTAATTGTGAGGTTGTTGGTGCTGTGAGGTTGCTGATGCGTGAGAAAAGGTTGCATGCTGAAGTTTATAGCTTGCATTGGTAGAGTTTGAAGCTCACTTAAATTTTATTAAAGTGGATCTTTTTTTTCCCACTTTTTATTAAATGAAGCGTGAGGTGAAGAGGGAGTTATTCATTTTTTTTTTATTAAAGTGATTTTTTTTTATTAAAGTGGGTTTTATTTTGAAGTTTATTAAAAGTGAATTTTTATTCAAAGTGAGTTTTATTTTGAAGTATAAAATTTAAAAGTGGATTATTCAAGAGAATACTATTTGTGAGATTTTGTGTGTGACCATTTGTTTTATGGAAACAAAAGTTTGGTGATTTGGGCATTCAGAAATCTAGCATAGGAACCCAGAGAGGAAGGGTGTGCTGAGGTTATTTGCATAGCTGAGATTGAGACGGATCGGTGGTATCTGAAGGCAGAGAGACATAAAGTTTCATATCTTTGGTGATTCACTTGCAGAGACTAAATTGCAATAATAGTGAATCCGCTGGTAGAGACCTACCTCAACGAAGCCAACAAGTTAGATGGCTCAAATTTCATTAACTGGAAATTCAATATGCAGATGCTCATAGAAGGCTATGGTGTCTGGAACATTGCGAAGGGAACTGAAGTGAAACCTGATGCGGCTGCAGGTGCGAAAACAACATAGATCCAAGATTGGGAGAAGCGCGAAAACAAGGCAAAGGTATTGTTGCGCATGTTAGTTAAAGATAGCATAATTCCACATATTAGAGAAGCTACAACTTCTGTTGCAACATGGACAATGCTTAAAGCATTGTATGAAACTAGCAACACAAATCGTATTTTGTTTCAGAAAACTAAATTGCTAGGCATTAAGATGGATGGAAATGAATCTGTTTGTTCATTTTTGGGTCACATTAAAGAGGTGAAAGACAAGCTAGTAAATATAGGGGAAATTGTTTTCAACACTGATATAGTCACTATTACCTTAAATGGTATGCTAGAAGATTATTATATGTTCATAACAGGTCTTGCAGCAAGGGAGAAACCTCCTATGTTTGAAGAACTGACAGGTATTTTGCTACAAGAGGAAGAGAGGCGCGGGAATCTGAAGCCTCGGAATAAAGATTTGGCACTGTGGTTAAATAAGAGATCTGCGAGAGGGAGATCAAGAGAAAGAGGCAGAGGAGGCAGTTCATGGCGGAGAGGCGGTACATGGCAGAGAGACAATTCATCGTAAAGAAGACAATCTCCAAATCAAGGCATGCAATCTGACAGGAATGAGTCAAAGAGTTTTTTTTTATTGTGGTCGACCTAGACATATTGTTAAAGACTGTCATAAGAATAAAAGTGATGAGGCTAGGAATAAACCTAGAACACATTCAGGTCCTTATGCAGAAAAATCTTCAAATCAAGATCTTAGATTATTTGTTGCTAGTGATGATATTGATGAACCCCCACATTTTGACTCATGGGATTTTAGGTTGTTTGTGTCTAATGCTGCTTTATCTGCTGAAACGAATGATTTTGATGCCTGGTTTGTGGATTCCAGAGCATCAATACATATGACTTGTAATAAAAATTGGTATGCTAATTTTAAAGAAACACATAATGGTGCTAGCATATATCTTGGAGATGACCGCGCTCATAAGATCAAGGGATATGGAGACATTCCCGTGACATTCCCGAATGGTACTGTTCGTCACATTCACAATGTGGTGTATGTGCCAGGAATAAAAAAAAAATTGATCTCTGTGTCCACCATTATAGATCAGAACTTGAAGGTTGAATTCTTCAAGAATTATTGCATAGTGAAGGATCTACTAGACCACTTCCAAACTATTGCAACGAGAGTTAGAGCAAGAGGCCTATACAAACTTGATGTTACCAACAAAGCACATCACGCACTGACTTCTGCAACTATGCCAACAAAGATTCTTTGGCATCAAAGGTATGGCCACATCAATCATTCTGATTTATTGTTATTACAGAAAAATAATATGGTTGAAGGACTTCCCATGTTAAAGAATGAGAAGGTTGCTTGTGATGGATGTGCATTAGGAATGATGTATGGATATGAATTCCCCTCTAATCCTAATAGGAAAAAGAGAGATGTTTTAGATCTTGTGCATACTAATGTTTACGGGTCTATGCAAACTAGGTCTTTAGGAGGTTCATTTTACTTTTTGTTATTTATTGATGATTTCACGAGATACACATGGGTTTACTTCATTAGAAGAAAAAGTGTTGTTTTCGAGTACTTTAAGAAATTCAGAACCATGGTGGAAAAGCAGACAGGAAAATCCATCAAAATCCTCCATTCAGATCAAGGGGGGGAGTATAAATCAGGGGACTTCATCAAATATTGCAAAGATCATGGAATAGTACAATAGTTTATAGTACCTCACACTCCACAACAGAACAGAGTCACTGAAAGGAAAAACAGAACTCTGGTAGAGTTTGCACGCAGTATGATGAAAGGTAAGAACCTCTCGAATGCTTTTTGGGTTGAAGCCATAAATACTGCAGTTTATTTAAAGAATAGAAGCCCAACAAGGTGTCTTGATAATGTTACTCCTTTCGAAGCCTTGTATTGTTCCAAACCTATAGTTCATAATTTGAAAGTGTTTGGGTGTAAGGATTTTTCTCATATTCCAAAGGATAATAGGAGGAAATTGGATGCTAAAGACATTAAATGTATTTTCATTGGGTATTGATCTGAGTTTAAAGCATACAAACTGTTTGATCCTATTTTGCTGATATTCCAAAGGATAATAGGAAATTGGATGCTAAAGACATTGTCATTTTCATTTGGTATTGATCCGAGTTTAAAAGCATAGCATACAAATTGTTTGATCTTGATACTCACAAAGTATTTGCAGTAGAGATGTACTTTTCCATGAGCGTAGCGAAATCATGAGGAATGGCATAGACTTTTTGATGAAGGATTTAAAGAAGAGCAACATTGGCCACCACAACAGCAACCATCACCGCAACGATAGCAGTAGAAGCAACAAGAAGGACTCAGTGATATGGACAATTCAAGCAGTCACAGTCCACCTAGAGGTGAAGACAAATCTTCACAAAGTGGGGAGGAAGATAATCAGTTGAGAAGATCTTAACGACAGATTTGGCTTCCTGAGAGGTATAAAGACTATGCCCTAATGAGTAGCATTTCAACTTTCATAGAACCCATGAGTTTTGGTGAAGCTAATGAACATGATGAATGACGAAATGCAATGGAGGAAGAATATGAATCTATAATGAAAAACAATACTTGGGAATTGACTAAATTGCCTAAACATAAGAAGCCCATTGGATGCAAATGGATATACAAACCCAAGTTTAAATCAAATGGTAGTATAGATAAGTATAAGGCTAGACTGGTTGCAAAAGGGTATTCACAAACAGAAGGTATTGATTATGTTGAAACATTTGCACCAGTAGGTAAATTGAATACTATCAGAATGTTAACTGCTTTAGCTACAATGTACCATTGGAAGCTACACCAGTTAGATGTTAAATCTGCATTTTTGAATGGTGAGTTAAAGGAAGAGGTTTACCTTACTCAACCTGAAGGGTTTGTGGAAAAGGAGCAAGAACACTTAGTGTGTAAGTTAAATAAAGCATTGTATGGACTAAAACAGACACCTAGGTCATGGTATGAGAAGATAGACTCTTTCTTTCTTCAACAAGGTTTTATGAGGAGCAAGAGTGATCCAAATCTGTATACCAAATTTGATGATCAGGGGTATATAGTATATGTTGATGATTTGATAATTACAGGGAATGCGGAGACATTAATTGATGAAATCAAGGAGCAGTTGTCAAATTTTTTTGAAATGAAAGATCTTGGTGAGTTACATTACTGCCTAGGTCTTGAAGTTTGGAGAAATGCACGCCAAACTTTTTTTTTTCAGAGTAAGTATGTCAGAGAAGTACTTGAGAGATTTAAAATGGATCGGTGTAAGTCTTCTATTGTTCTCATGCAGCAGAATGTGAAACTTTCTTATGATGATGGTTCGAAGGAGGTGAATGGCACTATGTATAGACAGATGGTGGGTAGTTTGAATTATCTCACCACAACTAGACCTGATATTGCATACTCTGTGAGTGTGTTAAGTCAGTTTATGGTGAAACCTCTAGAAATCCATTGGAATGCAACAAAGGCGGTACTCAGGTATCTAAAAGGAACACTTGATTATGGTATTAAATATACTGATGCATCTGATGTTGAGTTAATAGGTTACTCAGATTTTGATTGGGCTGTCAATCTGGATGATTGAAGATCAACCACTGGATATGTGTTTGGCATTGGATCCGAGGTTGTTTCATGGAGCAGTAAAAAACAACATACTGTATCATTTTCTTCTACTGAAGAAGAATATAAAGCCTTGTGTGCAACAACTTGTGAGGCTGTTTGGTTAAGAAGACTTCTTCAATATGTTGGAGAAGAACGAAAGGAACCTACTATGATCAAATGTGATAATCAAAGTTCAATCAATCTTGCGAAGAATCTGATTTTTCATGCAAGGACAAAGCATGTTAATGCTTAGTTTCATTTTATCAGAGAAAATTTGCAGTCAAATGAAATAACTCTTATGTATTGTAATACTAGTGAAAATGTTGTTGATATTTTCACTAAGCCTCTTGGAAAGATTAAGTTTGAGTTGTTTGGGGAGATGTTAGGTGTAGAAGTTAATCCATTCTCCATTAAGGGGGAAATTTGGAAATAACGGACTAAGCGCTAGTTGTAAGCACGAGTTACAAGAGTCATTAGTGTCGTTGAACTCTACTTCACTGAATAGAGATTCCAGTTATTTGTAGTTTGCATGTCACCGACTAAGTAGGTTAGATTCCTATATAAGAATGTAATCAATATTCATTAATAAATAGTGAAGTCAGCGTAGCCTCACCGTGTGTTGTTTTCTCATTATCGCCAAAAAAGAGTCATTTCTCCACACACAAAAAGTCATTTTGTAACACTTTTAACTATCACTCAAATTTGTCGATCTAGCAAATTTTCAGAGGAATCTGTGTATCATGTGGTTGGAGCACAAAAGATGATCAAAGAGTCGAGGAAACAATGGAAAGTAAAACCAAGCAATAACAAGGGCACAAGTTCTCATACGAATAGAGATAAGAGAACAAGGAATGGAAGTCATCTACTTCTTACAAATTATACTGAGGCTTTGCCTTGTTCTATTTGTACGGAGTAATGGGCAACTACAGGGATCACCATATATGATTGTGTAATAATGCCACTGAAAAAGGCCAGTCTATTTTTTGTTGCGTCAAAACTATGAGCAAAATTCAACAATGTTTTCTCTAACCTTTACAAGATTTTAACACTACTTCCTATCAGTGAAATAATGTATACAACATAAAATCTTGGTAATGTGTGAAATCCGTACTTCTAATGCTTTTGGGAAAAAAAATGACTGAAAGTGTGCTTTAAGATTATATGTTAAATCCACAAGTTGTCATGAAAACATAAATAGAGTTACAATAGTTTCAACTTATAAGGAACTTACATTTGCATTATTTATAATTTGATGTGTATCTGAAAATAAATAAAAACATTGGTTATGTACCATTTTCATGTGTACTCAACAACCATGACAATTCATAAACACCGTAATCTCCAATAGAGAAGCCTAAGTAATCTTATGCTATTTTTTAATTAAAAATAACTTTCTATTATCCAAAAATCATCATGTTACGAACATTTTTTACATTAAAAAGCAGACTCACTGCAAAGGGAAGCCTTAGGTTTTTGGTGAAATTAGAGTAGAGTTAATAAAAAAATCTTATTATCACATTAGTTACAACAAATAATCTTCTTATATGAAAATTCTACATAGAGGTTTTTAGTGAAGGATTTTGCTACTAATATTGTTTTCCATGATTGATTGTCCCAATTCCTTCTCCTTCCTTATTTCTTCAAGAGAGCACATAGACTAACTTCAATTACTAGTCTTATATTTGTTTATTGGAATTTAAATCCTCTATGTCTTGTTATTTATTACCCCACATGCCTAGGGTAACTAAAGGAGATTGTGTCTTGTGGCCTACAATGAAGAACATGATCCCTACTATGATGTTAATCAACATGTCCAAAGATAGCATCCCAACAAACCCCTCATTCACCTTTACAACTACAAGTCAACCAAGGCTCATCACATCCAAGCAACCCAGAGTATGGGAGATGGTAAACCTTCATCACCATGAGGTATGCTAGTCCTTCTTTTATGCAAAATGTTGTGCTTAATTTGCAGGGCATGTGGATGAGGATCTTTGGTTGAAGTTGTTGTTTTTCTTCATATGAGATATAATTGATATATTTTACAATGATGAGTGTTCCATATATAGGGAACATATGTTGACCATCCATGAAAGGATGTGTTTGAATAATCAATAACTATTTATTATTATCATTTACTTATTATATATGATATTTAATAATCAATAATTATATTATTAATTATTATTCTAAGAGAATGTATTCTCGATGTTGTCCAAACATCAACACTCCCTGTCAACAAGGGAGACATTCTGCATCATGCCAACCTTGTCTCTAAACTATACAAACTTCACACTAGACTCATGACACTTGTATGCCAGTCTTGGGAGACATCTCTCTCCCACCTGAATCGAGGAGAAACTCCTTCTGTGACTTTCCCTTTCGAGCCAATTGACTCTCCCTGAGATGAGGCTAACTATGGGTCCGCATGTAATAACATATATCATCTTGAGTCTTTATCATTCCTTGTCAAATTGCCATGACTAGGACGAATACCACACCAAGATCTTTCACCACAAGTACACACCTGTGAGTGAATGTGAGCCTGATGCTAACTAACACGTGGAAAGCACTTCAAGCACCTCAATTCCATATTATTCCTTGTCATGATCAAGGAAGGACTGTGTTTGGGCCCATTTACCACAAGTGCACCTTTATGATAAATGTTTCCTATCTCCCTTGGTCTACAACCCAATCTAGGAGAAGTTTCGTCTGATGATGAAACATCAAAACTCCCTCTTAGATAGGGAGGTATATTTCCATAGTAGTACACAACTATTGTCCAGAGACATGCAGTCTCTTCCAGTGGTACACAACCACCATAGTAGCAAAAGGTTTGTCACACATGGCACTGCCATGTGGACTTCTAGAGGCTACACCCTCTAGAAACACTAGGGTCAACTCCCATAGTGTGTGACATCAAGGGTCAACTCCCTTGACATTTCCTCATGTGCTCTCCACATGGGATGTTGGTATATAAGCCCAAATGCACTTATCCCTTCTTGAATAAGTGTCCCACTTATCCCTTCTCAAATAAGTGTCCTCACAGATCAACTCAACTCAATTCACAGAGGAGTACAATATGGAGAATGTTTGTCACACATGTCACTCCCATGTGGACTTCTAGAGGCTACACCCTCTAGAAACACTAGGGTCAACTCCCATAGTGTGTGACGTCAAGGGTCAACTCCCTTGACATGTCCTCATGTGCTCTCCACATGGGACATGTCCTCATATGCTCTCCACAAGGGACGTTGGCCTATAAACCCTAACACACTTATCCCTTTTTGGATAAGTGTTATTACAGATCAACTCAACTCAATCACAAAGGAGTACGATCTGGAGAATGTCTCAGGAAGTTGCAAACATCAACACTCCCTCTCAACAAGGGAGGCATTCTTTGCCACACCAAGTCTGTCACGAAAGTACTTGAACTTCGTCCTAGTTTGGTAAGAACATCAACAACTTGCTCATCCGTAAGAAGGTACAACACCGATACTTCCTTACTCTACACCATGTATCCTATGTAATGGTACTTGATCTCAATGTGGTTTGATTTCTCATGAAACACTAGATTCTCTGAGATCTTCACACAACTTTGGTTACCATAATGAATAATGGTGGAATCCATCACATGTTCGGATAAATCTGCAAGGAGCTTGCGAAGCCACACTACTTCATGGACTGACATGCTTAATGTAATGTACTCTGCTTCTGATATGCTCAAATCCACATAAGTTTGTTTCCTTCTACACCAGGAAACCATGGAAAATCCCAAAGTGAAGAAACACATGAATGTGCTCTTTCTATCCACTGCGCTCCCTACCCAATCAGAGTCAATATATTCTTTCCATATCATATCAATACTGGAAGTATATCTTAGACCATGTCCAACTATGCCTTGTAGGTATCTCAACACATGCTTCACAACAATCTAGTGTGTCTATCTTGACTGACTCATAAATTGACTAAGTGCACTTACTGCATAGAAAACATTTGGTCTGGTTTTAACTAGATACATCATTGATCCAATCAACTATATGTCCAGAGTCAGATCAATTTCATCAGAAACGGAAAAAGACACACTTAGTTTCTTCAGATTCGTCACCATTGGTGTATCCACGGGCTTCAAGTTCAACATCCCAAACTTCTTCAATATCTCAACTATGTACTTCCCCTAACTTAGGAAGATCCCATTAGATCTCTGCCACACCTCTAGTCCCAAGAAGTAGTGCATCATACAAAGGTCCTTCATCTCAAACTTAGATGCCAACGCATACTTTCATTCATCAATAAGGCTCTATGTATCAATGAGGAATAAATCATCAACATAGAAGACCAAAATTAGGGACTCACCATTAGAAGTCTTGTAGTACATGCTAGGATCGACAACACTTTTGCTAAATCCCAAAAATCATCAGGTGTCCATCAATCCTTTCATACCAAGCTCGAGGTGGTTGCTTGAGACCATACAAATCCATCTTCAACTTGCACACATTAGACTCCTTCTCATGTATCATGAAACCATGTGTATGCTCGATGTATACTTCTTCCTCAATCTCTCCATTGAGAAAGGTTGTCTTTACATCCATATGATGTAATCTCTAACCCATGGATGATGCAGGGGAAATAATCATCCAGATAGAAGTGTATCGAGCAACAGGAGCAAATGTCTCCTCATAATATATTCCCTTCACCTGAGAGAATCCTCTAGCAACAAATCTCGTTTTGTGCCTCTCAATGCTCCCATCCATTGTGTGTTTGATCTTGTAGATCCATTTGGAAGTCACTACATACTTCTCTAGGAACAATATCCCACACATCATTCTTCATGATGTATTGATACTCCTCCATCATGACATCTCTCCATACTGGATGACTAGTTGCCTCCTCATAACATGAAGGCTCAAAATAAATGATGTGGCTCATAGCTGTGGCATAGCATCAATATCTTTGAGGTATATTGCTCACTCGGAAAGTACCACAAGGAGTTACATATCCTTCTACCTCCTACAGAGTCTGACAAGCCCATGTAGGTCTCTTCCGAACTACTGCAATATCTTTGGGAACATCAACTGGAGCTATAGGATGAATAGGATCAATTGGATCAATTTGATCAATCTCCATGTGAGATTATCTAGATCTCTTTAAAGGATACCTCCTCCTCAAAGATAACATCTATGCTCACCTCAATCTATCTATGACTAGGGATGTAGATCCGATATGCCTTGGAAGACTCATTGTACCCCACAAATGTACCCTTTCTTCCTGAAGGGTCTAGCTTGATCCTTTTTTCCTTGGGTACATGAATGTATATTGGACACCCATATATCCCGAAGTGTCCAACCTCAGGCTTCACTTCAGTGAAGGCCTCCTTGAGCATCATGTTCATCAAAGTCTTATGAGGACTTATGTTCTGAACATACACTGCAGTCATGGATTCCTTTGCAAACAGAAACATAGGTAAATGTTGATCATGCTAAGTCATCTTGGACCATACTTGATATATCGAGGTTCCTTCATGAAACCAATGTCTCAGGAATCTAAAAAACATCAACACTCCCTCTGGAGCTGGAGGTGACTCCTCCTCTTTCTATGCTCCCTCTAACACTGAGGGTAGATATTCCTCCTTCTCTGGAGATAACTCAATCTTTGCTCCCTCTATATGTAGTATCGCCTCCCTCTCTGGGAATTCCTCTACATACACTAGAACTGCTACCATGCCTGCTTCCTCAACATCTCATGGCTCGAATCATGTACTGGGACTGCTACACCTGCTCCCTCTGAGTCTCATAATATGTTTTCCTCCTCTACTGGATCTACCATAGTTGTGCTACAGTCGATATTGACTAGTTGTATCCATTATCATTACAAATTTCTCTGTTATTTGGCATGGTCCCGTCCTAGGAGGTACATTGTTCCTAGAGACTTTCTGTCTCTGAGCATCATGTCTGGGAATGCCTCTCCTTGATATCATGTTGGAAGGTCCTTCCTTGCATGTCTTCTTCCTGCGACCGTCATTATGACTCCTTCTCAGAGATATTACATGTGACCTTCCCAGAACAAGGAACAAGAACAACAAAAAACATCTCCTATAGGAGATCAATTTATCTTGTGCACAACTATATACAATGACCCTCCAAATAATATGTCTTCTACTATGACGAACACACATCCATCTTATACTCGATGTCATACTGCTACTAACACACATCCAACATATACTCGATGTCATATAGCTACCAACACACATCCGTCATATACTCAATGCCATACAACTAACCATGTTGATTTTCTAGTGTTAAATTAAACAAACACAATTTTCCACAAGTGGTAATTACTTTGAATGATATACGATATTACTTTAGTAAACACTAGAACATCAGTAAGTAACTCGGAAATTTTCAACTTCTTAGTCTCTTCCTTAGATCACTTATCCCAAATGTGTGAGAGAAAAAATATGTGTCTATTGTTGTGTCTTTCAAGTGTCTTTTTATAGTAATATTAGATTGATCCAAAAAAGACACGTCTCTTTGAAAAATTAAATTTAAAATTAAATTAAATTTTCTTTCTTATAAATAGTTGGAGAATACCTCCTTAACCAACCGAAGATTAATTTGGTTATAATCCATCCACATAGCATTTGACTTTGTTAAATTGTTCATCCATAATTCATGCGTTTCTTTGCATAAATATAGCTAGAAGTAAATATGCATGACATTCCTCATATTTAGGTAATTAGACATTTTTACTAGAAATTACTACCCACCATAATTTATGAAATTCTTTCTATAATTAGGTAGGAGTAAAAAAGTAAATATGTTGTACATAGAGATTGTAACAACCACATAAATTTAACACTCCCAACATTTTACTCTACTCTCATTTTCATGGGCCCTCCTCTAAAGAAGTAGGAGTCAAGCCCAATCCCTGATACCATGTTGTTTTTCTTCATATGAGATATAATCGATATACTATTACAATGATGAATGTTCCATATATAGGAAACATATGGTGACCATCCATGAAAGGATGTGTCCCTTGAATAATCATTAACTATTTATTATTATCATTTACTTATTATATATTATATTTAATAATCAATAATTATATTATTAATTAATATTCTAGGAGAATGTATTCACGATGTTGTCAAAACATCAACACAAGTTGGATAATGGATCACTGGTTTGGGAAATTGTGTTAGTTGCCTTGTTTCACCTTGGTGGTTAGCCAGTGTCAAAACCCTAAATCCCTAAAGTGATAACACTTCAGGATTTTATCCCTAGATAACTGATCTTTGGCCTAGTTGAAGCTACAAGAAGGGAGGAATGATTTATAGGGACCAAATTTGCTTTCACCCTAGACGTCCTTCTCCTCAAGATCTAAGGCCTAAGGCCCAAATGTGCTTGCACCTTAGGGTTTAGATCCTACCTTTTGGTTTCAAGTAGATCAACCTTCAAGCTTGGATGCATTTGAAACTCCATAGCCCTAGAAAGGCACCAGTGTTGAAGCAAATCTTGTGGTGAAAGTGATTGATAAAAACTCTCTCCCAAAACTCTCCAGTATCCTACTACCTATACTAACTCTAACCCTAGCAAACTCACTATATTACTTGCTGCTATTATAAAATTTTGCTACAACCATATTAAACTACATTAATTTGATGCGTACACTCATCTAAAGGTGGCTTAACTTACTCATAAATTTCCTCTAATAATTGGATAATACTCTATTGGTTATATGTTTATTTTTCATGGTCAATTGTGGCATTTTTTAGCACTAATTATTGCTCTTGTTACAAATCATTTATTGTTGACATATAATTGTTTACTGCTGCAAATTTGTAACAACCATTGCAATCTATCTTATCTAGTGTCTAAAGAGGTTATGTTTGCATACATTAGATTGGTAATTGTTATATATATGAACATTGCAAAGTGTTCATGTTCTAGGAAGGTACAAAAAGCACCTCCATCCTCTTCTCTTTCCTAGACCTAGACCAACAAACCGGTGATCAAGATAGGGGACGATATGCTTGGCTACTAAACTTGTTATTTGATCCCTTTAGATCACCAGGGAATCCTCCCTTGTGGTGGACCTCTTCCATCACTAAAATGAGGAAAGATCCTACCAAGGTGACAATGGTGGTTTCTTCCATAGTTACACAAGATTTTGGGATCTTGTGGTGAGATTTTCACAAGTACAAATCCTGTGATAACATTTTGGTGCCATTTCCAAGGAGGATTGAGTCATTCTCGTCACAACATATCTTTTGTAAAATTCTCTCAAAACCGTTATCCTACAAGTTTACATGGTGAATCCACTGAGGGTAGTTCCCTCATCTTCCTTTGATCATCCTAAAGGGATCATCTGGTGACTCCACTAACATATTCCAAAGTGTCACCCTACTCTCAACTTTGTAATATTGTATACTCTCAAGTCATGGAACTATGGCACCTTGGGAGTTTCATGAAAAATATCCTTTTGTTTATTTTGAGAACATCCCAATATACTTAAATGATATTGATGTTGAGATAGTTGGAAGACTATCCAAAATTCGAGGATTTGGTCGTCATTTATATTGTAGAGTTATTTAAGTACCTATGGGAAGTAAAACCATATCACGAGGACCTACAAATCAGGTTATTTATACATTTCCTGCCCTTGAAATTACAAAATTGGGTCTAGGATTTTTGCAAGCTAGAGGGCATGTCTTCTATCATAGATCTCATAGGAATATTTATTGAGTATTGTCGTATAGAATTTCAGACATATGAAGATGTTCTTGAAGATCTCATAGTATTCCTTGAGGAGGAAGGATTCACCTATGATATCGTAGAATATCTCAGGAGAGTGCACCATGATCAAAGACAAGAACCCAAGGATGAAGTTTATGAAGAGGGTTACCAACCCCTTGAAGAGGAGCAAGGATCACCTCATGATTCCACTAACGATAATGAAGATTTAATTGAAGAACGAGTTCCTGAATAGGTGATTCATGAAGAAGAGTTCCAAATACACGAAGTAGAACATGATTTTCCTTGTGAATATGTTGAATAATACCACTTTGATGAAATGCACCATGTTGAAGACCTAATCCACAAAGAGGCTCCTCATGAAGATGAAGCACCAGTATTTTCTCCTCCACTTGATGAAGTCATCCAATCTTCTATTACTCCTACACATGAAGAAAAGAACGTTGTAAGTTACTCTAATTTCCAAGTTTTTGATGTTGCTTTACTTTATGATTCAGAATGTGAAGAAGTGCTATAGGAAACCTTACATGCATTAGAACCTTCATGTTGTAATAAAAGTGATGATGTGAATAACAACATTGATGATTTTATACATGTTGGGAGAGGTAAATGGGATTTCATTTGTTATGGTCTCAATGGAAATCCCATTTATGACATTGAAGGTCATTTTTAATTTTTTTCCCTTAGAACAACCATATGTGATTATGACTAATTTAGATACTTGACAACATGAAGATGACGTGATCACAGATTTGTTTCAATCACCCAGGGATAACTTATTACAACATTCTCATGATGATTTTCGGTCTTCTCCTGGGGGGTTTGATACATATTATTTTGAGCACTTGGATTTATTCTACGAAGAAGAGTTTCAACAACCATTGCACTCTAATTTTAATGAGGGTAAGGACATGATTTCGCTAGAGAAAGATTTTTGTGATGAGAGTTTCCATCCTTCTCCTTTCTCACTTTGTTGTTCCACTATTGGTAATTTTCCTCATGATAATCACTTTCCTATAAGAAATATTTTTTTTCAACCTATGGCTCATCGCAAGGGTTTTAATTTTTTCACACAAAGCTAACTAGCCTTGGGTTGGGACAATTTTTTTTCTCTAGACCTAATTTGATCCCTTGTGTTGCTCTCTCCTCTTCCATGGGCAACCTTAGAATTTTCCTTTGGTTTATTCTCATCCCTTCTCGATATTAGAGTGTTGGCTTAGTAGCTGAGGATGGAGATCTGTCTTTGTATGATTCTTTTGGCCTTGCCCTAGGATGGATAGGGTAGGGTTGTGTGATATCTCCTTGCATGACTTTGTCCCTCCCTCCTACCTCTATGACTTGGATTTTATGACTAGTTATGATATGATGTATGCCCCGACTCATGACCTTTTTTTTCTTTACTTATCTTTATTTTGGTTTATGATGAACAAAAAGGGTATATATTCTGATAAGATGTTGGGATGGTTTTGTTGCTTATATGATTAGCTAGCATTTTTGCTAACATAGATTAGTGTATGCTAGGTAGGCATTTGCATCCTACATTGTATTTGTATATATATTGAATCATGCATTAGTGGTAGTGTAGTCTTTCACCTTTCACACACACACACATATATTGCAATCTCATATAATGAATACATGTTAGGAAATTTGCTCTTATTCATTGTATATTATTTCTTTATCATTTTTTAACTGAGTGACATTTTTTTATTTTCAACATGGTTTTGGATTTATCACTAATGTTGGTGGATAACATCCACCGAAAGATATTTCTAAAGGGTGTTGTCGCTTGAAGTGGGCACATGATTATAGGTCTTGGACAACCAGAGATGTTGAAGTTCTCATGCACTCTATGGTGAGCACATGTTCGCATGTTAGAGATAGATGTTACCCCCCCATGCTTAGGGGTAACTAGAGGAGATCATGTCTCATGGCTCACAATGGAGAACATGATCCCAACCATGATGATGATCTTCATCTCCACATATGGAAACCCAAAAACCCCCCTCATTCACCTCTACAACTATAGGTCAACCAAGGATCATCAAATCTAAGAACCTAGAGTATGGGAGATGGTAAACCATCGTCACCATGAGTTATGTTTGTCCTTCTTTTATGCAAGTGTTGTGCTTAATTTTTCATGCATGTGGATGAGGATCTTTGGTTTAAGTTGGATAATGGATCACTGGTTTGGGAAATTGTGTTAGTTTCCTTGTTTCACCTTGGTGGTCAAATTCTATTCCCTAGTACCATGTTGTCATCGCCCATGGAAAATGGGTACTACTAGAGGGCCCTCACTCATATAAATGGATTTATTAATGACACCATAAGCCATGAAGTAAGCCCTAAAATCATATCACTATCACACTTACTTTTGAAATTTCCTTGTCATTCTTGGGACCTATCCCTCTACTTGGGTTATTTTATTTCCTATCTAGGTGGCACACCTAATAGGGTTGGATGAAGTCCCCCCCAAACTTAAACTTGGAAACTCACATGGGGTCCTGGGCTAGTGTGATGCTTGAAGGGGATACTGAGGTGAATTGTTGGCATGTATTATATCTCAAGTTACAACTTACTTTGCATTCTTTAAGGACTAATATTTCTTCTGAACCTTATCTAAGCTTGTCTTATACTTTGGTTTGTTTTGGATGGCCCTGACATGGTTCTTTGAGGGAGGTCCTAGGATTGTACCCAAGACGTTGTGCCTTATTTGCAAGACCTTGGCACGTGTTATGGAGAGTAGTGGGTCATCTAGTGACTCACCACCCCCATATATTTTCTCTCACATCCTTGGAACCTTGGATGATGGACAAATAGGCTTGGTATTAGCAGATTTAGTCATGACGACATATAGATAGAATGGAAGCCCATAGGTTGGATAGAGTACCCTAGAGATTATTTTTCATTGGGATCGGGGATGTTGCATCAACATATAGTCAAAGACATGGAAGAGATAAGATGCAGCTCCCCAGAGCTTGGACGCAACACCTGTGTTGGCGTGTAATGGGGAAACCCGAGGTTAATCATCAATACACCAAAAAAAACCTTAGACATCGACCCTTTCGACATCACTTCTAGATAAAGTGAAGTCTTACTCGAGGAATATAGAGGGGCTATAGGAACCAAGGTTCTGCAGTGATGATGGGAAGTGAGGCATTCAACATGTTTTTACTAACTATCTACTCATGTGCACAATTTCCAATAGTTAATAGTTACTTTATCATGCAACATAACCTGTGTGTGACATTCCTTTAATTGATATTCATTCATTTACCACTTAATTCATTGTGTGAAATTATAACATCATATATGAATAATGCATCCAATATACTTAAGAATTTATCATTATTGCACTATAACAATAAACATCATAACATTAAAATTAACACATCATGACACAAGGGTTTAACGTCGTTAATCCAACTTGGGCTACGTCCACAACTGTTGGCTTCTTATATTAGTCATTTATAATCTTCTTACAGCTACACACTGTGATTACAAAAATATGCAATAGTAATCATTACTCAAACCTACCTAGTCGTTTCGTTGTAGTGCAAGACTCACTCCTCAGTCATACCTCAAAACGTCTTCCAAAACTCGACTAAATCCAAAGAACACTAAGAAATTATCATATGTCGAACCCCTTCTACCCAAAAACCCATTACAATTTATAGTTTTTCATTAGGGATAAGCTCGTTACAATGTGGACAAAATGTCCCAAAAACCTAATGGTTTATAACCATTTTCCTCCTTTTATGCGTTGCTCCATCACAGTTCATCCTATCATGCGCTTTGACTCCTTAAAGTCTGCTCCCATTGCATGCTCTGGTCTATATTCTAACTTCCTTTTATTATTTGACTTATTATGGAACAAATCACAAAACTCAACCAAACTTATCAGAAAAATTCCTATCCAACAACCTAGATATTGGACATTGGTCCTATTTTGGTTATGACGTCACCTTCTAGATATTGAAGTAGCTAGGGTTTGGTGATATCTTGGTGTAGTGATGATGCATGTCATAAATTTCTGTGAGGAGAGACATCCCTTTCTCCCACCTTGTTTCAGATTGATGCCATGTGGCCTTTGGAGGCCCCCTGCTTGCCTAAGGAGGATTGATGTCTCACATGTGTGGCTCATTATGATTTATTTTTTGCACTTTAGCATTTGTAAAGGTTAAATGAGGGGACAACCCCACTTATATTTTGTTGTTGACATAATATGTGGAAAAATGTGTTAGGGTAGCCTCATATAAAAAGGGTAACCCTCACCTTCATTTTATCATCATCTTTTCCTCACCATTGTAAGAGCTACTTCTGAAATTTTCGACCCCTAAGGGGTTATTAGTCTTTCTCTCTGATGCACTATGCTTGGAATGGATCTCTTATGGATGGTTGGATGATTTTGGATGGATATTTATGCAATTAGGGTTAAATGATATTGGTTTCTTGGATGAAGTAAATTTCTACAATTCTTTGTTATGCTATTGATGTTTATGGTGGAATTGCTATTTTTTCAAGAAGTCTTGTGTATTGAAACCCCAAGGGAGGAACATAAGTGATTCTTCCTCTCACAAGGTATTATTTGTCTAAAATTGGTTAATTTTCCTTTTTAGGGTTAGAACCCTAAATCCCTAAAGTGATAGCACTTTAGGATTTTATCCCTAGACAATTGATCTATGACCTAGTTGAAGCTAGAATAAGGGGGAAACAATATCTAGGTCCCAAATGTGCTTGCACCCTAGACGTCCTTCTCCTCAAGATATAAATATTAAGGCACAAATTTGCTTGTGCCTTAGGGTTTAGATCCTACCTCTTGGTTTCAAGTAGATCAACCTTCAAGCTTGGATGCATTTGAGACCCCATATCCCTAGAAAGGCACTAGTCTTGAAGCAACTCTTGTGGTTAAAGTGTTTGATAAAAAATCTTTCCCAAAAATCTCAAGTATCCTACTAACTATACTAACTCTAACCCTATAAAACTCACTATATTACTTGTTGTTGCTATAAAATTTTGCTACAACCATCTAAAACTACATTAATTTACTGCATACACTCATCTAAATGTGGCTTAACTCACTTAGAATTTTCCTCTAAAAATTGGATAATACTCTATTGGTTACATGCTTGTTTTTCATTGTCAATTGTGGCATTTATGAACACTAATTATTCTTGTTGTTACAAATCATTTACTGTTGTTATATAATTTTTTACTACTAAAAATGTGTAATAGCCATTGAAATCTATTGTATCTAGTGTCTAAAGAGGTTATTTTTTCATACTTTATCTTTGTAATTGTTATATATATGCTACAAAATGTTCTTGTTCTGGGTAGGTACAAAAATCACCTCCAACCTCTTCTCTTTCCTAGACCTATACCAACAAACCGGTGATCAAGATAGAGGGCGTTAGGATTGGCTACTAAAATTGTGTAAGGTACCAGATCTATTATAATAGCATGCAACATAAATATTGCAGAGAATAACAATGGAACAACACAATAGATGAAACACCAACACCAAATAATACCTTTATTGATAGGAAACAATGTTCACTTGCCACTTTGAGGGGGAAACCTCCAACAAAGCAACACTCTATTACAATAATTCTCAAGATAAATCACTCTCATACCTTCTACTCTTATCTATACTAATTCTATCTTCTAAAGAACATTCTAGAGGAAGATCTTTCTAGAAGCAAAAGCTTAGATTAGGTATTCTTTCATTGTCTTGTTCATATTTACTAAATAGGGCTTATTAACTAGTATCAACCTTTATTACATGGAAATATATTATTCTACCTACATGAGAAGTAAGGAGTTTAGATCCATAACATGCCCTCCCCCTTGAAGAACAACCTTGTCCTCAAGGCTTGAGATGAGGAAATTCCTGGAGAATAGTGGCTAGATCCCAGGTGGCATATTCTATAGTTCTATCTTTCCACTTCACTAACACCTCCTTGATGGTGCACTGACAGAGATGACGTTCATGCCGGTCCAAGACTACTTGTGGTTGCAACCATATGGAACCTTCAACATCCAACTCCATATTGGTTTGAGTTTGGCACTTAGTTCCAATAACGTTATTTAAGCATGAGACTTGAAAAACATGATGGATCTTAGAATGATTAGGAAGAGGTAACTAATAGGCCAATAGTCCCACATTCTTGAGAATGGTATAAGGACCATAAAATTTGGGGGCAAGCTTCTGAAAATATTCATCTTTGAATGAAGTCTTCTTGTAATGATATATACAAAGAAACACTTGGTCTTCTGTAGCAAATTGACGTTTCATAGAAAATTGGTCTCCTTGATCTTCTTGTTGTTTCATACGATTCTGAGCCATGACCAAATTGTCTTTGAGAGAATGGAGAATGGAAGCATGAAATATAAGAGTTTTTAAAACCTCCTGAACCTTCGATACCCCTAGTATGTAGGAAAGAACTGACAAGGGATTATATTCGTATATTTCTTCAAAAGGAGTCATGCAGGTAGCAGTGTGGTAAGATGTTTTATACCACCATTCAGCTAGGGGTAACCACTAATCCCACTGATGTTATCGTTCAGATGCAAAACACCTCAAATATGTTGCCAAAAACTTGTTGAAAACTTTATTTTGGCCATCAGGTTGTGGGTGATAGGTAGTACTGAGATGTAATTGTGTGCCTTGGAGCCTGAATAGTTCTTTCCAAAAATTGCTGGTGAAAGTGGGATCTCTATCAAATACAGTAGAATGAGGCATGCCATAAATCTTGAAAATATGATCCATGAAAATCTAAGCCATTGTGGATGTTGTGAATGGGTGTTGAAGAGAAAACAAATGAACATATTTGGAAAGGAGATAAACTACCACCATGATGGCTGACTTATTGCTAGATTTAGTTAAGCCCACAATGAAATCCATAGAAATGTCCCTCCAAATAGCCGGTGGAATCATAAGCAGTTGTAGTTTACCCGGAGCTTTGAAAATTTCCCCCTTATTGTGCTGTCAGACATCACATTCAACCACAAAGGTGTAGACATCTTTTTTCATACCATCCCAAAAAAATAATGTCTAACTCATTCATAGATTTTGGTAAACCCAGAATGCCATGTTGTGGATGAAGCATGAAGTTCAGAAAGCACTGTGGATTTAAGTTGCAACTAGTGGCTTAAATATAGATGACCTTTGTAGCGAATATCTTCATTGTGCCAAGAGTACATTGGAGAAACTGTAGAATTTTCTTTCAATTATTGGATCAATCGAGAAGTTTTGGGGTCTTGTAGCCATTCCTAGCAAACAACTTGGAGTCAATATGGTACAATGAAGGAGAGGGAAAAAATGGATTCTTCTTCTTAATACTTTCTGGATAGAGCATCAACCACTACATTTTATTTTACCTTCTTATAAATGATCTCATAATCATAGCCAAATAGCTTTGTCACCCATTTTTGTTTCTCCTAGTATGAAATCCTCTGTTCTAGGAAATACTTGAGGCTCTGATGGTCGGTTTTAATTTGGAAATGTTGCCCCAAGAGATAAGGACGCCAAAGATCCACAACATGCAGAATAGCCAACATTTCCTTTTCATAGATTGATTGGCCAATATGTCACTTTGAGAGTTGTTTGGTAGTGAAGGAGAAGGGTCTACCCTCTTGCATGAGTACTGCTTTAATGCCTTTCCTGAAGGCATCACATTTGAGGAAAAAATTCTTTGTGAAGTTAGGAAGGGACAAGACAGGGGTTGTGCACATGGCTTCTTTCAATGCTTGAAATGATTGACCAGTTGTTGGAGTCCAAGTGAAAGCATTTTTTTTTAGGAGAGAAGTAAGAGGCGCTGCAATTTTGCCATAATTCTTAATAAACTTGCTATAATATCGTGTTAAACCAAGAAAACCACACAAGCTCTTGAGGGTTTTTTGGCATGACCAATACTGCATAGCTCCAATTTTCTTAGGATCCACCCTTACACCATCCTTCCTGACAATATGACACAAGTAATCCACTTCCAAAGATCCAAAGGCACATTTAAATTTCTTGAGAAAAAGTTGGTGTTGAGAGAGTAACTTGAGAACTTGATCCACATGGGTAAGATGGTCTGCCTAGGTTTTACTATAGATGAGAATATCATCAAAGAAAACTAGGACAAAATGATGGAGAAAAAGACAGAAAACATGGTTCATGAGGCTTTGGAATGTGGAGGGAGCATTACACAGGCCAATATTCCATTATTGTAATTACTCCATTGTAATTATTGGAGGGAGAAATTATTCCATCTCTTTTGGAGAGAAAATCTCCTTCAAATAATTATTCGTAAACAAATTGAATTTAAGGTAGAAGTATAACATCTTTGGAAAGAGCATCGGTAGGAGTATTTAAATCCCTTAAAATAAGAGTAAAACTAATATGATTAAATAGCACAGTGATATCATGAAGTTGATGCACAATTTGTTGTAGATCCAAATTAATAATTTGAACCTCCTCCTTCATCCAATCAATATCCATCTTTGAGTCCCCAAATACTTGGAGTTCATGAACATCCCTAAGCAGTGAAAGTTTGAGTAGCATGAACAAGACTTTTAAATCACATAAGTTGCTAACTCCCAAATTTCCTTTACCATAAACATAATGAAACTCAAAGAAATGAAAAATAAAACCTATTCCAACGAATCTTCCTCGGCCTTGGAATGCCCCATCGAAAAATCCCCATGCAACATATTTGTTGATCACCACTTCACTAGCCAATTGGGGATGTTTCATCTTTGGAAAAAGGTTGTAGCAAGAGTATTCACATATCAATTATCTTTTTAATACCCACAATTTTCCATCATCGGAAGTCAGCTGAAGATATTTTTTTAAGGCATTAAAGGGTTACTCTGTCCCTGATTTCTGTAAATATTTGCTTGGAAAAGAGTAATGGTTATGCTAGAAAGGAAATCTTGCAAAATGTTAAAGGGTTTGTTGCAAACTCTTGTAGTTTATGTTATGCACCTGAACCTTATTTTCTTCTAATTTTGTATCAACAACATAATTTTTGTTCCTTAATGTTGTGTCTCCATTCAGAAGTGATATTTTGGTTGGAAAGTGGTGTTTAAAAATGTAAAAAAAAAAACTAGCACAAATCCAGTGACATTAGGTTGAAAAGTGGTGTTTAAAACATAAATAAAAAACTAAACTAGCACACATTTATTTTAACTTGGGATCTTTTTAAATGAAAAGAGGATTGTATTTTAATCTTTCTAGGTGTTTATTAGATACAAAGTTACGATGTAGGTTCTAATAATAATATTTTGTTGTTTGTTATTGTCTCTTCAATTTATGTTTTGCAAACCTTAATTGGCTCTAAATGTTGTTTATCATAATATTTTTTTCTTATTAGTCTTTCTTTTGTGTACCTAATTTTTTTGGGGGGAGATCAACCATGTCCAAGTTGTAGTAATGTGATGTCATTATTCTCTTTTGGCCTATGTGGGATTACATAAGTAATTATGGTATTTACAGGGTTAAATATAGTTATGTAATGATCTAACTAGGATTATAGGTCTACAAAGTTTCTTGGTGTTGTTAAGTTGATTTTTTTCTCAATATTGTGTTATCCTATATCCGGTTGTAGAAACGTGATTGTATTTTTTTCTCAATATTATGTAATCCAATATCTGATTGTCTAAACTTGACTCTATTGATATATATAATGTGTGAAATCAGCGCATGATGGGAGGCATTTGAAAATGTTATTGTACTCTACAAGGGTTTGATTGCAATCACTCCAAATTGGTATTGGATCTAAGTGCCCTCTTATTTTCAATGGGGCGACCCATACCTCTGTATTTTTAAACTTGATTATGTCGTTCTAGATAATGTGTGAATGCAACTCATGATGGGAGGCATAGTACTCCACAAGGGCTTGATTGCAATCAATCCAAACTGGTATTGGATCTAAGTCTCGTCTTATTTTCAATGGGACGACCTATAGCTTTTAAATGGATGGATCATTACTTACTATGAGTTTGTATATATTTTTTTCAAGGTGTTTGAGGTGCAATTTTAAATGATTTATTATTTATTGCGGAAAATATTATTTCTAAGAACTTGAAAGATTTTCGATGTATGCATATAAATTGCCCTTTTTCTAAATCATTTTAATAGAAAACATTGCTCTTAAATGATTTGTTAGAAAAAATAATTCAAAGCACTTGAAAAGGATTTTCAATCTATGCATATATATTGGCTCTTTTCAAGTCATTTCCATAGAAAACATATCTCATTCCCTTACATATTTGGTCTCTTTTAATTGACATCATTTTCTTTCTTTTTAATAAAAATATTTGGTCATAATCACATTTGGTTACTTGTCATTGACATCAATTTCTTGCTTCTTAATTTGATGAACATTTATCAAAGGTATCAACCAAATTGTTATCTTATTGCTTCTTAATTTGATGAACATTTATCAAAGGTATCAACTAAATTGTCATGAACATTTATCGAAGGTATCAACTAAATTTTTATCTTATTGCTTCTTAATTTGATGAACATTTATCAAAGATATCAACTAAATTGTCATTTTGTTAGTTTCTAAAACGATTTATGTTTGAGAGCACATAATGATGTGGATTGGAAATGGAGCAAGGTGAGAAAAATTGGACAAATCATCAAGGTGAGTTGAAAGACACCAAGCTCACATCAAAGATTATATTCTTAATTAGCTCTAAACAAAAGTGTTAATGCCAATTGATTTGCTCACATATTAATTGATATGTTCAACATGAAAAGTGTAAATCCATGGATATGAAAGTAGTAAACCAAAAACACGTATATGCACAAGAGACACAAGTGTTTGTCACGTGTATAATCTACACCCTTATATTATATATGTATACATAAATATGCAATGGGTATATATTAAATATGTAGAAGATTAGTAAAGTGCCATGTGTAACTTGTGCACTTGTTTTCTAAATATGCCTTTACCAAATAAAGAAAATAAGATGATGCTAAAAATCAATACACTAAAAAAACATTAGGCCAAGAAACAAAAAAAAAATAAAAAGAAAAAAGAAAAAAATTAATTACGAATTTTCATCGTTTTCTCCTTACACAAAAGAAATCATCCCCAATGTTTGTTGTCTAAAGGGTCGCCAAAATTTTCATTGAAGGATGCAATAGTTTATAGGTGTTGTGTAGTTGTTTCCTTGGTATGGCCCTATGTTCTCTAATATTAAGATAAGAAAAGAACCTTTTAAATGTGGACTGCTTGAACTAGGAGTAAAACAATTTATCTTGTAGGTTTGAAGAAGAAGCACTAGTGCAAAAGTTATTGCTTCTATTGTAGAAGAAATGTGAATGGGAGAAGCTACAAAAATAGTGTGGGAGTTTAAAGAGTGTTGATTGACCTTATTGGTAGTTGATGCATGTGGAAATAAGGATTTGAATTCTTGATCAAAGCAAGATGAGGATTTGAAAGATTGTTTGGTGTAGGGAGTACTCTTCCTTGCTTAAGTGTGCAATTTGATGCTTAGAGTGTCTTGTGATGTGTCTAGAACATTGTTAAGGGATTAAAGAATAATAGGAGATTAAATTTCCGTGAAGGTGATTTTTAGAGTTTTTCATTTGTAGAGGTTTTTGTGAAGGTGAATTTTAAAAAATTTCATTTGTGGATAGTTTTTAATAAAGGATTTTATAGAGGTGGGGGGTGAAGGTTTTTGTGGAAATTGGTCTTTGTGAATTTTTTTATTAACACACTTACTACAATGGTTCATTGGTGATCCATGACTGGCACACCAAAGGGGAAACAATAAAAATGACACCTTCCATAGGATGGTGTGTTCAATGGATAATGACACACTACCAAGGGATGTGTATTTCCAAATAAATACTTTTAGATGATGCATTGTAGATGTTGCTCCATATCATTTAAAGAATTTTGGTTCCAACATTGTATTTTGCATGTAATATTGGATAGGTATCGATATATAATATGGTGTGCCTATTATTGTACACCACATTTTGTTACCTTTTCAATAATTAGTTTTCGTTCTTGATCACCATTCATGGATAGGATCACCATTCATGGTGCTTTGATAATTATTGGACACTTTATAGTTGAAGAAAAATAAGAATTAAATTAAATTAGTGCGTTGATATGGAAGTCACAGTGGTACATTACTTGAAGAGGCGCAAGTTTGTGTGTGATTTTTTTATTTTTTTTACTTTTTTTTCACTACATTTCACTATCAGTGCTTTATTTCTCCTTTGTAGCACTGGTAGAAATGAGACAAAGGGGCGCCTTTAGCTACCAAAATATTACAGTTACATTGCAACGAGTGACCAAGTATGTGCAATGTATGAAGAAGTGTGGGAATCGATGGGTTGGTATCTGATTCCACTACCCTATGATCTAGTTTCTTGCACCCAAATACCAACCTGATTATCAAAGAAGTACCTCCTACTCTATTTCAGACTGATCACTTGGTTGCATGAGGGCATGCAACAACCCTCAACTGAAATTTAGATCAACCTAAGGATCTCAGATCCTGATGGTCTTCCTCAACCCCTTCTTTCTAAGAAAAGGGTGATGTATATGTACAAAAACCCATTTGGACTTGAGAAGGAGATGAGAGAATTATTGTTGTGAAATTTGAAATTTGTTCACCCATTAATACAATTGTTGTTTTGTTTCTCTAAAGGTTCTTTTTCATTAATTAGAATTTAAGTTCAGTAGTTGACAGTGAATTCCATCCAGTGCCTTGTCTAAGGAGGTAGGGCACCCTACTTAGCCATGTACTATTGTATTTTAGCATAGATCTTGTAAATTCCTTTGAATTGTTTGGTTTGAGGATTCATGTGAATGTTTACTTTCTATTTATTCCTACATTTTCAGAATTGATGTTGTGTCATTGTAATGTATCTTCTTTTTCTTTGTTGATAAATTAATTTGGTTATCCTCTAAATCTTGCTTTCATCTTTGTTGTGTTTAGTGTTTACTAGAGAAAAATTATATATTTTATGGAGAAGTTCAATATTTTTCTGATAACATGGTTAAGGGTTGAAATATGCTTATGAGAAAAGTCACCATTTCTGCAATATTACCATCTAATTAACATTTTTAAATTGATGTTATGTTACAACAATGTATCTTCTTTTGATTTTAAAATTAATATTAATAATTAATGGAAGAACAAAAATTAAATAAGTACAATATAGATAAATATTAGTAATGCAAAGCCACCATTTATGCAATAACATTGATCTTCTTCTTCATGCAACTCCACATCTGTGTCATTCGGTTCAGAATTGGTGTTGAAAGGATTGGCCATATCAACATCATCATCAATTTCATTTTTTATCATATTATCGTCAATATCATCATCAACAACATTGTCATATACATCTAGCTCAACTTCTTCTAATGACAATACATCTACCTCCTACTCCTCTACATCATCTTCTTCTTCAATATAATCTTCTTTTGGTACATTATACTTTACATGCCTTCCTCTTGGATCATATCTAACAATGTACAACCAACTTGGTTTACTTGCAACCTCTAAATAAAAGACCTGATCACATTAGCTTGGAAGAACATAAATTTTTGTACTTGGCTCAAACATCCTTGTATTAACCATGGTAAATCCATTGGCATGCTCAATAAAAAAAATTGGGATCATGTTCATTCATCCATAAAATGTATCATTTGACCTCAAATAGAACTAACATAAAGGATTTAAAGTCACAATCAAGTATATCATCCAAATATCCATAGTATGTATTTTCGGATATTGTTGGATGTCTGTCACTTCTAGAGGAAACATTAGCAACCTAAAAGACTACAACTATCCCAAAATCATAATTTTTCTTCTTGTCATCCAAATTTTTGATGCAAAATTTATGGCCATTGCACCACATAGACTTGTGGTGTTCCAACTATAATATCCCCAACACATAAAAATGCATTGTCAATCAATAAACATATTTAGAATTAGTAAAAATTTAAATAAAAAAAACAGATTAATATAATGGAAAATAACTGAAACATGGTGTGGATGAATATGCTTGCTTGTTTATCTTTTAAACCATAATATGCTAAATCAATTTCCCTTTGAGTAATATTGGTATCTTGATTACAATGATCTTTTTAAAGCAATGTCACCACCCCTTCCCATGATAACCTGTCATTACATTGATACATCGATCTTCCATCAATTATTAATCTTTAATCTTATTGATTTTTATTATTTTTTCATACAATCAAGATTGTTTTCAATGTATAAATGTAGTGCATCCCACTTTCGACCAACTGTATGAAAAAATAATAAAAATCAATAAGAATAAAGATTGATAATTGATGGAAGAATAAAAATTAAATAAGTACAATATAGACAAAAAAATAATAATGCAAAGTATTATAGATCTCTACCATCTAATTACCTTTCACTTTCCTCATTCTACCTTTCTCAACTAAGACCTCCCCTTCAAATATGTTGATGGAGTTGACATTCCAAATGCGAGGCACATTCATATTTGTTTCTAATTTAGGAATATACTCACTAATATACACTGAGGATTGATATACCATATAACCCTCCACCACATAACCCTCAAGACATGTTCTTTCTCTAATAAAATCCTTCAATGACTTTAAGTTCCTCTCCACCATCCACATCGACCTTGTGTGTATAGGTCCACACATTTCAATCTCCTCAACATGGTGTATGAGGTAGTGTTCTTGCATTGAAAAATGTTGGAGGTAGATACTTTTACATTTCACACATTAGCCAAGGAATTTCTATCCTCCAATATTTTATATCTTCTTTATGGATTTCTTTAGATGAAAACCACCTCCACATGATACCAAAATAATTACCTTAATGAAGGTATGCCAACCATGAGTTTTCACCCCACCAAATTCACCTTTCTTCGTTAAGATCCATCTTTGTTTAAAATCAAACCCACCATCACACAAAATTTCCAGTACTCACAAATCACCACAATATTTTATTATTTATTTTGAAGAAATTCCCGTGGGAAATTTAATTTTCTGAATGACCTTGTTTACAACATTGCTTCTTGATCTATAAATAACCATGGAAGACCATTTCAGTGTCCATTGATATTTAAGTCTTGAACAAATTTTGCATTGCATGATTGGCTTCCTGAATGCCACTACAAATTTTGACAATTTTTTCCTTGTCACTCCTTGCATCTACGGTTCTCCACAATGTTTATGTTACATTCTTCCCAATATGCACTGTATCAAACAAATGACCTATTTGTAGGTGCTCATAGTAGGGAAACCTACTGAATTGTATGGGGTAATTTTCCATTCCTTATGGAATCCTATCAATGCCTTGACAACCTTTATGAAACATAAATGAAATTACAACAATAATTGTTAGATACAGTAAACACAATTCAATACAATTAAAAATTGTGAAACATTTTGTATGATACATACTAGTCGAATTACTCACCTTGATGATTTCTATTATATTCCAACTTCCATATGTGAGGTGTCATTCTTCATGGTTTTATTGTAGTCTCTTCTTTTCCATTGAAAAGATGGGTTTCAGTAGTTTGATAGCTATGGTTCTTAGGGAGTAAGTGCCTATACTCATCAAACACCTCATTTCCTAAAATTCATGAATGATGAGATTTCATCCTAGGACCACAAACTAGACATGCAAATTTACCCTTTGTTTGAAGACCCGCAAGATACAGATTAATGTCAGTATTAGTTATATAACAAGGAACTATTTAAGAAACATGCATGATATTTTCATAGAATTATATACTATTAAAGTGCAGTAGTATGTTGCATACCAGAAAAATGTGTTAGCCCTGGGGCATCATGAATTGTCCATGTAAGTGTTCCACATAATTGATTTTTTTTCCCCTATTGGTCTAGAGATGTCATACATTGTGATGCCAACCCATTACTTTAGTAGCTCATTGAAAAGAGGCTCAATATATACATTCATATATTTCACTTGGAACTTACCTGATTGGTTGAAAATACACATAATTACTAGTGTATATATATATATAAGAAATTATGCGATGAATAAGACAAACAAAATGCTACATTCAAACAAATATTGTAAACAAATGCGTAGAACAATCATTGCCAACAATGTGTGCTCCCTATTTATTGTCATCCATGGAGGAAGTTTATTGTTTATAACAAAAATAGGCCACACTGAATAAAACGACCTGATCTCACCAAATGGATTGAGACCATTAGTTGCCAATGAAATCCTAACATTGTGAGGTTATTCTTTAAAAATCAACCATATTTATTTGATGTTCCTAAATGCAGAACCATATGCAAACATTTGAAGAAATTCGTCTTCACTTTTGTGCCATACATGGTAATCCATAAACTGTGTGATGCTTTGGCACTTGAACAGTGGTTGCAAACGTGGAATTATGGGAATGTGACGAAGAACCTTGAGAGGAACATTTTTTTTTACTTGATCGGTTCGATATATATTGATTTGATATTTTGGGAATTTCATTTCAAATTCATATTGTCCATAATATATGATATGATCATTAGGACTTGCATCAATAGCATGATATTCCATTGCAATATATTTTATAATGGTAGATAACTCTCGGTATGTGCGAGGTAAATTATTTGATAGTGGTAAGAAAAATTGACCTAACAATCTACATCATAAAAAAGAATTAGTTAACATAAATAATAGTAATCATAAATATTGCCTTCGTAATTTACACATTAATTGACACTAAAAATAGAGAAAAAAAAAATCGACATTTACATATATACGAAGAATTATAATACATACCTTAGGATCTGTGTGAGACAAGTTTTTGACAAACCGGTCAATACCTTCAAGTTCACCAACAACATTATAACAGAGAGAATATCTTTTCTTGAGCCTTCATAAATGGGTTTTTGTGCCTTCTCAAGTAGAGGTACACCATGAATATAATCAAAGTTATCCTCATCGATAGGAGCAAACATGTCCTGGATCAATATATTTGTCCCATAATCCTCAATTGTATTATTGGTGTCTTCTTTCATAACATTAACATGATCTTCAATATTCATACCATCTTCCTCAGCTTGTACAATAGTATGTCTACTACTACTAGGCACATTATCCGGCGTCACACACCTAGGTGGATTTTTCTTTATAATTACAAAAAATCAATAAAATTAGTGTATATAACAAAATTTTAAAATGAAAGAAAGTTTTATAAATGAACTCAATACAAAAACATATAATGAATAACTTACCCTGGGATGATATTCATACCCTCGTTCAATGTGCCCATACTCCCTACAATGTTTTCAATTGCTTTTCTTAAAGTTCTTCTTCTATTAAAGTGCCTGCATCGGTCGCAAGGGAAATAACATTTCCCATCACCCTTTGCCTCCAATTTCACCCTTAACCTAGAAATCATCCTTTCATATTCTAGAGTAATGTTATTATATGGAATTGTAATTTCCTATTACAACAAAATCCATTGAAGCAATATAAGTACAATATATAAGTATATTCTTATAGTAAAAATATCATCGAATATTAACCCCATACTTACTAGTGAATTAAGTCATCATCATCATAGATTTATTAAAGGTTTATAAGAATAGTTAACAATTACTCAAAAAATAAAAACCATACAATTTTACCACATAAGCTTCAAAGCTTCACTATAAGCAAGTAAGGAAATCAAACAATAAAATAGAACTAAGCCAAGACAAATTGTATAGTCATTAAATTGAATTGAGTAGACATGTTCATACCTTTTTTGTAGAAAACAATTTGTGTCCCCAAATAAAATAGGGTCTAAGGGTTAACGATCCAATGTGGGTATTTAAAAGGAGACAAAGAAATATTAAAAATTTCTAACCTTTAAAGTACAAAATTTGAGCTATCTAGATTAAGAAGAGGATGTAGTAGCTCATAAAAAAAACATTGTTTCGGGCATCGAACAATGATGAGAATAATATTTTACAAACATCTTTTAGAAAAACATGATCGCGGAGCAATAAAAAAAAACAAATGCAGAAATAAAACAAAGAAGATGCACAATACAATAGAGACACAGATATATGTGGTTCACCCAATGTGGGCTACGTCCACCAAAGAAATTGTCAGGTCCTTTATTATTATCCAACAAATAAATGGATACAACCTACAACACACCCACTATAACTTCCTCTTATATTTCTCATGGTCTCCTCTATCAGAATACAATATTCACAATGATGCATAGCTGTAATACATTTTCCTAATAAAAGAGGGTTTCCTTCCAGGGAAAAAAACCCTAACATAACTTCTACTGTCAGATATGTAACCTTATAATAAATGGTCCATATTTACAATGAAATTACAATATACATTTACAAGGAAATTTTTCCTTCGAGGGCTTCACCCTCGAACCCCTGCTAGGGGCCTGCTTACCCTTGGACCCCGCAGGGGGGGTAACCCCCACTGCACTCCCTCGTGTGGATGAGTGTACATTCTTTTGGGGTGTAAAGTCTTCATGGGGTATAAACACGACTAAAAAACAAAGACCTCTGAATCAGGAAGATAATTAGTCTCCACAACCAACAACATCACACCTACAACAAAATTGTCGAAATCTCTCACTGTCATCAGAATTTCAACGAACGTTGACCATGTAAAAGTTGACAAGTCAATGAAATTTAGAGGCTTATGCTTCTCTTACTTCAGTAAGAACAAATAAGATCGTTAGCAATATGATTCAAATTAGCTTGATTAAATACCCCTTTTTTTCATGGGGAGAAGTGACAATAAAGCAAGTTCAAATTTGATGTTCCATAACAAATTGGACCACATTAATATTTTCTATTCCAATGGGGAGAGGAAACAATTTAAAATGGGTATTTGGCCTTTCCATGCATGTATTTGATGTGTGTTGCACTTTTGATGATTTTTTTTTGGCATACCAATGGCACCAGAACATCGTCATAAATACGACGAACGTTGGGGAGCCAAAAAAATGATCAAAATTTTAATAATTATGTACTAATTTTCAACGGTATGATCAATTTTATTCTTTTTGTCATAGTATTTCATTGAATATTGACCCCATATGTACTATTTCTAACTGACAAGGAACTATGACCTTAGGAGCTTTCACTAATAGGAGTTCTTCCATGGAACTACGAATGAAAATCAAAGGTCATATTTCCTTAATTAGTCAAATTTCCTATGTCATAATTCCTATTGGTTAGAGTTCCTAACTGACAAAGGAATTATGAAATTAGGAAATTTTGCTAGCAGGAACTATGAATGAGAAATGAACTATGAGATCAATAACTCTCATCGACTAGTTCTTATTAGTTAGATTTCCTTTGTCGATCATAGTTCTCGAGGACATTGCTCCTTTTTCAATCATGAACTATGACCGATAGAAACTATTACCTCATGAACTATGATGAAGGAACTGTAACAATCCCCTCATTACGACGATGACTTCTTAAAAGCAAGTGTAATTTTTTTTATTTTTTTTGTGTGCGTGTGTACAAGGGTAACAAGACATTATACTCTGCGTCGCCACATGACAACGCATCATGACGCATGCAACTGCAATATCAACATAAATATCTAACATGCACATCAACATCTGCCCGTAAAGAACAACAATCAACTGACCCAATAAAAGACTGACTACCCGCCCGTCCTACCCTGCAATGGTTAGGACCTCCTAGACACATAAGCAATGCTCAAGCCCAGGTTCCCATCGATTTTAACCATTTATGGTATCAGGGCTGGAAACTGTTCTGAGGAACATGGAGGTGTCTACATCCCGCCCGACACAAGCAGACCAAGCCTTCTAAGCCAAGGACAATAACATACCCTTCAAGATCGCAATCAACAAGATATCTGTTTTCAAGCAAAAAGCGGTAGTGAAACGTTATTAACTCATTAAGTTTTCTCACTACTATTACAGTATTGCATGGGAGGTGTTCCTTTAGTCAAATTACAAGTTAGAGGCAATTAATAAAACAAGTAAGGTAATTAACGCATTTTAATACAACCTCCATTATGAGCCTTGCAATGTATGTATAAGGTGCAAAATGACAACATGGTGTAATCTAAATTTAGTCTTAAAACAATCAGTTGCACACTCGATCAAATGCCTTAAATTGTTACTAGTGTCATAAGTACTCTATTTGCAATCATGATTTAATAATTTCGGAGGCTATATATATAACAATAAATCGAAACTAGATTATGCACCCCTTAACAATCATTATACTAAATTCCTCATCCCCAATTATTAATATTAATAATGATTGTTATTATTAATATCAAGAGTAAAAAAAAAATAACACCTCATTACTTTAGATCTGTTAATTAAAAGTCTTAAACCATAAAAATCTTAATCATTCATAATCATATAAGATATTTAATTACAGACTTGTTGATACTCATACTTATCACCCATTCTGAATGAATGATAATATACACTATATTGGCTCTAGTACATGTCGACACACCTTTGACATGACAGAATATTAAGGGTCCGAAATAACAGCTAGTATTTACTAAATTAAAACGAAGAAAAGAGGCATTTCTATTCACTAAAATAGAAACCAATTTACTGCAATTCCCAGCTATCAGTTCAACTCCCAATTAAAAATTCCTTCCGTTTCATCTACCCTTAAAATTTTATGGCTACTACGATGGTCAATTAGCAAACCTCGGCCATGGCATAAGGGGATGTTGTCTATGCAGGAAGTCTGGTGGTCCCAAGGCTAAAAGGCGGCCACCCAAATAAGAAGGAGTTGACCAACGAGTGTTGTCGAAGCAATTAGAAAGAGCAAATTACTAGGTTACGATACCAGACTGAGGCATACGTGGGCTATGTAAAACATATCAGACAGATCGTCAAGATCGCAGAGATCTCCAATAGCTACTGTAAGTTAAGATGGGACACTGACCACAGGTAACGCGGGCAAGGAAATTAATTGGTCCAGGATCGGATTTGAACCTTGGTCATACACATTGTCAAAAACATCACGAGGCTTCTTCGTTTCAAAAGAAAAACACAATTCTTCCTATCCTTAATACAGAACGATCTAAATGATCATCTTAATTTGAAAATGAGGTCACTACTAATCGAAGAAAACAGAGAAGGCAGTGCCATTCACTTAAATAGATCCATTGCCATTATTCTAAATTACAATTAATTTTATGTTAAGAAACAAGGGAAAATCTTACAGACTGTCTTAATCAAGATTTGATAAAAGAGAAATCCAACAATAATCTAAAACTTTTGGTTTCAATCCGAGATGAAGTATGGATATCTTTCCATTATAAAACATGCTGATCTGCAACAGAGATGCTGTATTCCTTTTATAAACAACGAAACCCATATTAGTGGAGGGTGAACGATTTCATTGTCATCAGATAAGAAAACCCATTTCAGTTAAGGAAGAACAGATCGCACACCAATCCATCGAGGTCAATAAAACAAAAGGAGGGACATCTAAGAACGTTAGATATTGCATTGGGGAACACGCTAGTCAAGAATTCTTTAGGGTAAAGGCCTTTCTGTTTTCATCAAAAGAGATCATGGCCTTGAGATATACTGTCTGGAGGTAGCCGCAAGGAACTCTTAAAGGTGGAAATTTAAAAAAAAACCAAAACAAAAACAAAGGTAGGAGCATTGACTGTCAACAGGCAGAAGTAAATCATTGTCCCAAGAATGGAAACAACGTCGAGTGAACTCCCTAACAGAATAGTTAGTTCAAGGCTGGTGGCTTAGGCACTTTAATATGGGCATCAAAGATTAGAAACAATCAATTTACAACCCCGGTTTATGACCATAAGCAGTTGCGCGTGCGCGGGTATAAAACATGGTTCAACAGCGCAACAAAAATGAAGCATCCAATACAAATGAAAATGCCAACCACCAAAAACCAGCAACAATTTCCAACCACAAATTCCAGGACAAATCACAGTACCCCTTTGCAACACGAAAGTGCCAGAGGGGGATTCTTTAGTAACAGATTCACAAGGCAGATTGCCAGAACGAACATTACCAGGAAGGTGCCAGTGATGAGATTAGGTCAACGAAAATTCTAAACCCTTCATACAACGAAATGCCAAAACAATTTCGCCATCACACCCATCAAGGAACGAAATCAAATTTGTTCTTTATCTATAAAATAACTGAGGTAAATAACTTTATTTTTTTTTTATTTTTTTTTATTTTTATTTTTTTATGTCTGGAGGAATCAGCAACTAGTTGGGCACGTGCTCACGTTACACGTGGCCGTGTTATCCAACCGCTACCACTATAACCTCTAGGTGTGCCCACGATGCCCCTTACGCGACACACAAGGTAAGTCGGGGGGAGTTGAACTCGAAACCTCATGGAACTTCATTTTCATGGCACTTGCCAATTGAGCTGCGGGCAGGTAAATAACTTTATTAACAGAGGTAAGTGGCAGCAGTAAATTTTCATTATCTCGCAAATGACGGAGGTAAGTAACTTTATTGACAGAGGTAAGTAACAGCAGTAAAAAAAATGGTATTATCATGAGGTTCTTCAAATAGCTTAAAAGTTGTAAATCATACCCAAGAAACCTATAGAATATAAAACTGTACATGATTTGCAGCAATGATACTGTATCGCATGAGAAATTTTAAATAAAAATAGCAGTTACAGCAGTTATAATTGTATTCGCCGAGTAAATAATTAAAAATAGTGAATCAATACATTTACCCTGATATACCAATCCCAGCATAAGTTGTAATGCATTCTAATCTACTAAAATACAAATCATACCGTTTCCTTATCGCCCGCCTCGAATGACGTTCGCGCGCTCCGTGCCTCTCCCGCTCGCCGACCGTTGAGACTACATCGGTACCTCCCAGCCAACGCTAGGGGTACTCTGCTTCCCCCTTAGCCCCCTGAGCCACAAAGGGTCCACACACTATCTAGATGGTACGTCTAGCTCCCAGCTCGCCTCGCAAGGCCGAGCTACCACTCCTATCCGAGTTGGGAAATCCCAACTCCCCATAAGTAATTAGTCAAGTCACAATTCCGACAACGTAACGTTACGCTAACAGTCGATCCCCTTCTTCCTTCTCCTCTCTCTCTTTTATAGAATTTTAGAACTTCCAAACTTTCCCTAAATCTCATTTGATTTAAGTTTTAATTAAAAATTTCTAATAATTCTCCTTCATACAAGTGTCATCCATCCCCCACTTTCCTCCAATAATTAGTTTCTTTAAATTAATAACTTGTCTTATTTCCCTCACCCACCTAGAGTTGTTCCTATTTTTACTCATAGGTGTTCCTAGATTCTCTTATAGGTTTAAATACTTTCCCTAAAATGAAGTTGCTAATTTAGTTCAATTTAGAAGGTTCTTAATTGCAGATTCTTTACTATGTTGACCTTGCTTTTTACCATAAGTTCCCCTCTTTCCCTTATTATGTTTCCTCCATTCCTGAGTTCCTAATTTTTATTATTCCCTTCTTTCCCCTTTTTATTAGAGCCAAAATGGCAGTTGTGCTATTTACTCTTTTCCTTTTATTATTAAATTAATATCTTTTTTACACTTTCACAAGTTAAATAATTTATTTCTTCTTTACCTTTGATATCCACAGATTTTAATTAAGTTCTTACTCTCTTCATTTTACACAAAAAATTATGAAGTCCACAACTATTACTTAAGTGGTTTTTAGTTTAAAATTTATTATTTTATTTTTTAATAAGGTATTTTTCTTAAGGGTAGACCAAATTTTACCCCTAGAGAAGTTTTAGACTTAGAACTTAGATTATGAACTGGGCGACATTCATTTACGGAAGTTGTTTTTTTTTTAAATTTCTTAACGTGTTAATTTTCTTAGGACCATCTAGGTTTGTTCCTTTATTCCCATCATCACAACGTGCCCTTCAGGACGCACTACGTGCTCCAAGGGTGCCACTCACCTCTAGTGTTTCCTTTGTGCGACATGCCCTTTAGGATGCACCACGTGCTCCAAGGGTGCCACTCGCCTCTAGTGTTTCTTTTGCGCGACATGCCCTTCAGGATGCACCATGTGCTCCAAGGGTGCCACTCACCTCTTGACTGATGTGTAGACATCAATAACCCCTGGAGTCAATACTCCGCTAGGTGAACTTGTGGGAGATTGAGGGCACCTAAGGAATAAGGCCCCCGCCTTATTGCGCGTCCCCTAGAATCATCATGAGCGACTGTCGCAGTCTACCCTCACGACATCGTGGATCCTCTCGAACTAGGTAATCA